>JXCR01116347.1:7068-19938 GCA_002079205.1 Phalaenopsis hybrid cultivar
TATATATATATATATATATATATATATATATATATATATATATATATATATATATATATATATATATAGCTCATAGTCTATGCAGCTCTAAACTCTGGCCTGTGCGGTCCAATAATCTTATTATAGCTCCCTGCTATAGCTTATGCAGGCAACTACAACCTACGAAACTCTCAACACACGCAACTCTCAACTCTAGCCTCTGCAACCTTCAAGGGTTGATCCCCACTATGACCTCTATGTACAATCAAAACACTTGAAGTAACCTTCTCAACCCACAACCAACTTCTACTATGGTTTTTAATTACAGTCTCCACGACAAGTTGACGCTACAATCATCGTTAACAACATTCATGTTGAACTATAGCCTCCATAACAATTGATTCTGGCCCTTGCAGTCAAGTATCGCCGTGAACTAGAACCAAATTATAACTATTCTTGATGAACCATTATTGTACATCTATGATGATTAACCTCTTAACTCTATTTTTCCTAATTCATGAGAAAGATTGAACCTATGCACTTACAATTATGTAGTGCATTATTTAAAGCAAGCTGTCCTATATATATTATTTAAAGCAAGCTGTCCTATATATATATATATATATATATATATATATATATATATATATATANAGGAGAAAAAGTGAACCTATGTACTTACAATTATGTAGTGCATTATTTAAACTAAGCTGTCCCATATATATATATATATTAAAGATAAGTAAAAATTTCTGGCATCTCTATCCATCACTAATTATCTGAGTGTGTGTCAAATTCATATGCAATACTAATACAATAATATATCACTTTATTGTCATGAATTTTTTATTAGTTATTAGATTTTGTTTTGAAATTTAATTTTTAAACTTCTTAGAATTTATTTAGCTTTAAAAAGAAGAACGGCTGTAATTACAATATAAAATTGAAAAATCAAGATTTGAAATTATGTATCGATTTTTGAATCGAACTATAAATATAGATTAAAAAAATTATGTTGAACTTGTGAGCCTAACGGACGCTGCCCAACCATTCTTTTCCGGCGGGGGAGACGCAAGCACGGGCTAAAGGGGAGAGACGGAAAGCAGGCGAAAAAATGGTGTCGCCGGTGGTAAACACGTATCCTCTCTCTAACTACACTTTCGGAATGAAGGAACCGAAGATGGAGAAGGACACTTCCGTCGCCGACCGTCTAGCTCGTATGAAGGTTAAGTAAGTTTTTCCTCCAAACCCTAGCTTAGGGCATTCTGTATAAACTTGTTCATACTCTCGTGGACGACCGTAACTCATGTTTTCTTTGATTCATCTCCTTGCAAACTACGGTCTCACGGGGTTTCACAGCAGAAAAAAAGGTCCTAGTTTTATCATTATAACTTCTTGTATCAACATGGCGTCAACTTATTTAATAGTTCATTGGTCCGTGCGGCTTTGACGCAGGCATACGTGTTTTAGTCTGCTTTTGCATATATTTTCGACTGGAATATTATGAAAATTTTAGCTCCACCGGGAACATTATGTGTTTATGATCTATTGTTTAGTCAGGATCTCTTGGTCGCTGAACATTACAGATTTCATGTCCAGGCCATCTCTTTGCACTAGATTTTTTTAGTTTTTTAGCTTTATTAACTATAATCCTTCTTGTTGTATGATATTGCTTTTTGTGATCATGATTTTCTATTGGATACGTTTGAACTATGAATTTTTGGTCTTTAGTAATATTTATTATAATGCCATAAGAATGCGTGTTCTTGCTCTTTTGGATTTTGGGTTGAGCTCTGATATTTGTTTACTTAGGTTATTGTTGTGAGGATTGATTACTCAATGGAGTAGAAACATGCACTCCAATTGGCATTTTGCTGGAGCTAGATAGGCAGACTAATAATATATGTCGAAGAGGATGCATCTTCTAGTGGTTCTTCCCAAAATAACAATATGTTATTTCTCAGGAAAATCCACATTCACGAGAAAGTGCAGCATGAGTCTTTGAAATTCTTTGTCTATTTGATGATGGATATGATCGGTTGGAGTTATTTTTTTTTTCCTACTTTAAAAGTTATCACTTTAAGATACATTCTTTTAGTTGAGAAATATATGTATAAAGTTTTATATTTTACCATTAAACTCGTTCAGCATTTTTTGGAGCTATTAAGTTATTTGTGCAAACTTTTTAGTTTAGTTTACTCTAATCTTTGACTTATTACCTTTGATTTGACTTGTTTTTTCTTTGATTTAGCTATATGAAAGAGGGTATGCGGCTGAGCGTTGAGGCAATTTTACTGGTAAGTTCCAACACTTACGAACATGAACTCTTATAGTTGTCTCGTGGTATGTAATATCACACGAATCATTCATTAAAAGATTTTGAGTAAAAGAACTTGTTGAATTTGTGGAAGCAATGCAAGGTTGTTGCAAACCAAGTTCTTTTATTTTCTTCCACTTGCTGAAGTTTTCCTTAGGATGTAAGTCCTCTTTTCTACTAGTAAGTGGTTCATAAACTTTGTTTCTCTACGTTGTTGCCTTGTTTCATGTATGAAAATGTTGGAATGCATTAAACATGTGTACAATAATTGATTTGTTGGTGGTAAAGATTGGATGCAGCAACCATCAAACTTGTTATTTCAGAAAAGTCGAGAAAGAAATAATGGTCATGCTAATTTCCATATGCAAATATTTTTCATATCCTGGCCAAGTTTTAGGATATGAGATATCTCTTCCTAGTTTTAAGTTTTATGAAAATTTTGAATTGCTGATTGATAGTGCATTAATTTTGTGATGTGGGATTTGCTGTGGTTTGATTATTCCAAGTAGAGGATATTGGGATTTTATTATAGTTATTTTGTTTTGGGCTTTGATTATACCTATTAGTACATTGCTACTTTACTTTTTTTACTTCACCACCAGAGGATGCTGGGCTTTTGATTATATCTATTGTTTTTTATGATCCTTTAAGCTTCTATGTAATTTGGCTGCATCACATAAAGAGTCAGCAATGTTGTGAACCAATGACTTATTCAATATGTAGCAGAACTTGGTTTGATTTGGTAGTGTTGCTTCAGCCGACATTGGGACTGGCTTTTAACTTCATAAACCCTTAATTTGATGTAGAATAGACATCCAATGGTCATATTGAACTGGGTTTTTCGTTTCTTTTTCTACTTAAAATAGACGACTTCTCTTGAATTTGTAAGAGTATAGTTCCAATAGATTTTGAATTGGGGATATCTTTCTTATGTCTCTCAATCAAAAGAGCAGAGTGAAGTGTCTTTTTATTTTCATTTTTTTTTGAAGGTCTACATCAATGTTTAAAATTGTGCAATTAGGGGCGTATAGAGCGCCTTTGTGTGCAGTAAGAACAACAAAAAGTTTTTTTTCCCACTAAGTGGGGTTGGCTACATGAAATCTTTTTCTCCATTGCGTTCTATTAAGTGTCATATTTTCATTTAATTTTAATAGATTAAGATCATTTTTATACAATCTACCCAAGTCTTTTTAGGTCTACCTCTGTCTTTCTTAACATATGTCGGATCTAAAACATCTACTTTCATAACCATATCATTAGATGATCGACATTTGATGTGACCAAGCCTTCTAAGACGTCTCTCTCTAATCTTGTTCGACACTGGAGCTACGCCAACCCTATAACAATATATTCATTTCGCATTTTGTTTCTAAGTGTCAAGCCACTCATCCATCTAAGCATTCTTATCTCTGTAACACTTAACTTTGTTTTATGTTTTTTTTAAAGGTCAACATTCTGCGCCATAGAGCAGTGCAGGTCTCACCACCATCTTATAAAATTTTCATTTAAGTCTAAGCGGTACTTTTCTATCTCACAATAAGCCTGATGCATTCCTCCACTTAAACCAACCAACTTGAATTCTACTAATAACATCCCTATCTATATCACCATCACTTTGAACAATATCCCCAAAATAATTGAAATGTTCACACTTTTAATTATTTAATCAGACATAGTTACAACTCTGCCATTAGAAATACTACTGAAATTACATTCCATGTATTCAGATTTAGATGTTACTCAAATGAAAGCCTTTAGACTTTAATGTATTCCTCCATAATTCAAGTTTTTCTCGAACTCTTCTAGTCTTATCCATAAGAAAGATATCATCATCGATTTTTTTTTGTTAATGTCATTACTCCTAGAACGATTTTCAATCACGACGGAGGAACTCCTGTGCGCTGAGATCCTGTCGTTGGCTTTGATACCCTGAGTATCCCAAATTGTAATTGTATAGTAATGTTTGATCATTGTACGTCATGATATGAACGTTGGATTACTATGTCACCACATTCAGACCCTTTATGTCATGAACTTCAATTATTGAATTACGACTGTATCGCAAGGCAACTGCGATCATGTCGATGGCTTTACCAGTGTGCTACGATTATCCCCAACTAGCTCGAATCGCAAAAAACCCGTTATGCTATGCCAAAGCAATGCCACAATCTTGTTTGACTATTGCAACTATATCAATGAGTTTCGAATTGGAAGGATGGGAGTTTCAGGTCTTTGTACGCCACAAGTCTTGACGTCAGCTTCCCTTGAAATGTGCATTTGCATTAATATAAAAGAACAAGATATAAAAGGGACCTAGCCCATCAAAATGTGGGCCCTGTCAAAATCAACAAAAAGGAAAAAAAAATGTGAACTATCGACATTCCTGACCAAAAAAAAAAAGCCATTGTGTATATCTTTTTTAGTATAAGTATGGGCAACTATATTCTTCTTATCATATGCTTCCATCTCTTGATGATAAAACTCCCAATTTATCCTAGTGATAACCTGTTGAATTGAAGTGATCATATTATGGTTGTTGCTTTCAATAATGATTCCATTAACTTCAAGCATCCATGGTTCCACATAACGTTTTATTGATGAGATTTACGCAAGTTCAACACAAGCATTGTCTCAATGTTCAATCGAATTACTAACCGCAAATATGAGATTACTTCAAGTATCGACATCCGCTTCCCAGGTTTCAGAATCCCACCAGTTTTCATAGGTGCAAGACATGATCCCGTCGCCGCCTTCTCAGCGACTGTATGACACACCACGATTTTGTCGTTTGTGTGTAGAGATCAAGCGCTCCATATGCCGTGATACTTCCTGTGTTTACTTCTCAGTGTAAACTTTGATTCCATTCGTTCGTTCCTTCTTCTTCGATTCTTAGAACCGAATGCTCTTATACCACTTTGATTGGAATCTCCATAGGAATTAGGTTAAAACCAAATATTCCATTTCACCAATATCAAATCAAAACAATACAACACCACACTCACACGAATGCATAAAAGATAAGTGCCTAAAATTTGAGAGGGAGAGAATCTCTGCCAAATTCTATGATTCGAGAGGTAGGAAGTCTTTCCCAAACCTTAACCCTAAGACTTAAGACCTAATCTCATGCATATCCTTAACCCTAAACATATTAGCCCTATTTTATACTATGCCATTATAAATAGAAAAAAACTAAATTGCCCTAGGCTAATAAAAGACAAATTTGTCTTTAGGTGCAGGTCTAACAAATTTCAACTTTTTAAGGCCCATCGACTATGGCCCCTCAAGATAATTATTTATTCAAGTGTACTTGCATTTCTTATTTATCTTTTATCCAACTGTCTTTTTGTCTTTAGGTAGATCAATGACTGTTCAAATGTTATTTCTTTTAAGAGCATTTATTTCTTCCATCACAGCTAATTTCCAACTTAGTTCACCTAATGCTTTCTGGATAGTTCTTGGAACAAGCATATTAGAAATTCTAGACACAAATGCTCTATGATTTTTTGATAGTTTTCCATATGACAAAAATTATGTGATAGGATGTTTCGTGCTTTTTCGGATTCCTTTTCGGAAAGTTGTTGGAAGATCAAGATTAAGAGTGGAAGTAGAGGGAATGTTACTCTGAGTTGTAGGGCCATTATTCGGCAAAGGTGATTGAACATCTGCTGAGGGAATAACTTTGGGCTGTAGTAACTTTATGAAATTTCTTCCTAGTATAAACATGCAACTCATGTTGAGGATTATGACAAAATAGGATTTATAGTGCTGACCCTAATTTTCATATCTGAATTAGTTAAAGAAATGGGTTCGAGTAAAGTTTCCCAAAAAATATTTTCTTCAACTAAGTTCTACTCAAGAAAATTATTTTGAAAAACGGGTGAGCCTCGACAAACTTGCATCTATACTCAAAAAATTTCTTTTTGACAGGATTAAAGCATTTGTACCCACATTTATTGGAAGCATACCCAATAAAAACACATTTTTCAGCTTTGGGATCAAGTTTTGAGTGAAACACATTTGAGACACACACATAACAAACACATCCAAAAACTTTTAAAGGGAGATCAGCTGTTATTCTAGATATGAAAAAATAATTTTTTAAAACTTGTAAAAGTGTTTTAAATTTCAGAACTCGAGATTATATTTTGTTTATTAAATAACAGGAGGTAAAGAGTGCATTACCCCAAAGATATTTAGGAACATTCATGGAAAACATAAGTGCCCTGGTAACTTCAAGTAAATGTCAATTTTTCCTTTTAGTACCATTTTGTTGTGGTGTGTCACGACAAGTAGATTGATGCAGGATACATTTTTCCAAAATAAATGTTCTCAAATATTTGTTGAAATATTCAGTCCCATTATTCGTTTTTAGAATGCCAATTTTTGTTTGAAATTGATTTTCAATCATGTAAAAAAATCTTTAAATCATTGTTCAACTTCAGATAAATACACCTAGCAAACTCGTGTGTGATCATCAATAAATGTTACAAATCATTTTTTTCCAAAAATTTTGTTAACTTTGGATGGGCCCTAAACATCACCATGCACCAAATAAAATGGTTTTGAAGCAGAATATGATTTTATTGAAAATGAAACACGATGACTTTTAGATAAAATACACGCTTCACAATAAATAGTTTAGAAAATAAAGATTTGAGATATAGAAAATTAGGATGCCCTAATCTTTTATGTCATAACATAACTTGATCATAGTCAAAGCTTGAACTTGTACTACCTAATCCATGAGTTATTTCATTCGCAGAATCAATTCCATCATAGTATTACAACCCATTTATTTATCTAGAAGTTCCAGTCATCTTCCTCGAGTTCCGGTATTGAAAAACACAATTAGAAGGAGAGAAAAAATGAAATAATAAGAATTTTTAAACAATTTGTAACAGAAAGAAAATTACATATAAGTTTTGGGACATGTAAGACATTTTAAAGAGATTTTTTGTGAAATTTTAACATTTTCTTTTCCTGCAATAGGTGAAAAACTGTCATCAACAATTCTGATTTTTTTCAGAACCGAAACATGGATAATATGAATCAAATAATTGAGAACAGCTTGTCATATGATCAGAGACTCTTGAATCAATGATCAAATGAGTGGTACTTTTTAGAAAAACCGAAGGACTCTACCTGTTTGTGCTATAGAATCGATAGAAGCATTAGATGATGGACAAGATTTCAACAGTTTAAGAAAATGACTTAATTTCTCTTTACTAAGTGGATATGACTCAGCCTCATTTGCGGTAGGTATGCTATGTTCACCAGATTTTTTTCCCTTACCACCATTAGGTGGTTTACCATGCAATTTCCAGCATTTTTCGCGAGTATGGCGTGACTTTCCATAGTAGTCACAATGCAGGTTGTTTTTGTCTTTTACATGTTGGTTGTGAGAAGTTTTTCTGCTTACATGAGCTTCAGGAATAGACAACGCTGATCTTTCCACGGACTCAGTTGAACTTGCAGTCTTTTTTCTCAACATCACATGTTTCCGACTCTCCTCTCCTTACCTCTGCAAAAACTACACCAATTGAAGGCAGGAGATTTCTTCCAATTATTCGGCCATGGACCTCATGATATTCAACATTTATACCTGCAAAAAATTTAAAGATTCGACCAGTATCCACTATCTTTTTGTACTGGTTGCCGTCACTCTTGATCGTTGAATAAGTCCAGGTTTTGCCAAATCCGCTTAAAAGAATTGAAATACTTTGTCACAGAATATTCACCTTGGCAAATTTTCTAAAGTCGTGGGGTCAACTCATAAACTTGGGATTGATTTCCAACATCAGAGTACATTTATGAAACATTGTCCCATAATTCCTTAATTATAGAGTAACACAGACAATTGCACTTATCTCTTCAGTCATGGAATTGACCAACCATGTCATTACCATTGAGTTTTCTGCATCCCAAATGACATAAATTATGTCATTCACGTCAGAAAGTTTAGTATCATCTTTGATATAACCAATCTTTCATCTTCCTCGAAGATACAGACGAATAGATTGTGACTATCGAAGAAAATTATCACCATTTAGTCGAACTGTAGTGATCTGAATGGGATGGTTTTCAGATGTATTTCTCTGAGGTTCGAACTGAGATGGCTTAAGAGGCTGACTTGTCCTAGACATGACTTCAGAACTTTTAGAGATGAAGGACGGTGAGTTTGCTCGAGCCCGAGATTCGCCCGCTGTCGGTCGCTATGCGGCTGAGTGTGGTTTAATTTAGCGTAATATAGTGTTTAAAAATTAAGTATTTTAATTTAAAGAAAATTGGGGTCAAACCGATCCCATTGATTCCTATAGTTTGGATAATCGAGCTAACCACGAGTAATGTACCACCCTGAAAAATAATATACTACTTGATAATAAGCTCAATTATATAAACTATAGAAATAAATGACTTCCGTTTGATCTGCAAGTTTGCATGATGATCGACAGATTTTTCTATTCGATATGAGAGTCAAATAGAATTTATTTTAAGTCTGGATTTTTTAAATTCCCTATAAGGGCAAACCCCTATAGTTAATTACATCTTAAGCGAACGGATCACTTAAGAAAAATCTCGATAAAAATCAGGAATCTTTTGTTTTCATGAGTTCAAAAAGAAGAGTTTTCAACGAACATGATTGTGAAATTTTCAATAGGGATTAGTTCAAAGGTGAAAAATTTTGTTTTAAGAACTAAATGAAGAAAAGTAGGGGAGATTAAAGATCCAGAATAGGTTCTTGGTAATTCCCCGAACTATCCTAATGTTTGACTCAATTTAAGATGATATTAATTTAAGCTAACTCTTGCCAGTTTTATTAATTAGGACTTAGATTTGTGTAATGATGATTTACACAAAAAAGCCTAGAAAGATATGAGGTTTTACGCCGAGTGACTACCTCATAATCCTAAAATAGGTTAGGACATGCTGCATATCGGGACTATGCAAAAGCCTAAAAAAAAGAGGTTTTATGTCATAAAAGACATCTTTGGAATCCTAAGGATTGTGATTAAACTAAAGAATGGGTCTTGAACGAGCTGCCCACGAAGTCTGCTCCAAGTTTCTTATTGAAATGTCTTCAGGTCTTCAAGTATTCAACTCATCTAATCTTATTTAAAAGTTTTACTTATTTCAATAATTCGATATTGAATTAATTAAAAGATAGTTGAGGTATAGTTCAAACCTAGGCCAAGGCTAAGTTTACTTAAGCTAAATAATTTCCTAGTGTTATGATTTCTAGGTTCTCCCTAATCTAAACAACTTTTATTCCTTCATTATTTGTCCTTAACACATACATTCTATGTTTGATAAAAACAGTAAAAGAACATGCATTGAGATACATAAAACAATAAATATAGCATAAGAAATAATGTTTTATCAGATTTTTATTAAATTTTAATTATTTAATTAGTGGTAACCCAGTCAAAATGTCTATGGCTCCGTCGTCCCGGGTCGCCGGGTGCTCTAGCTTACTTAGTTCGAAAGGTGGTTGCCCACCAGGACCGGAAGATTCTTGTAAACGTCCACATAATGCATCATCCAAGGAATCTTCGTAAACTAGAACAAAAAGGGGTTTAAGTTGCGTTATGTGATCTTTGTGATTAAGATTTGATTAATTCTTCAATTACTTCATCAATTTAAGGGTTTAAATATTTTAGGTTGTTTACATTTTGTGAAGTTGACGACTTTGAAGCTGATTTAACCTCAAAATCATGCTTTAAAGCCTTGTTGTATTTGTTTTAGTTAAGTTTAAGTTTAAGTTTTAATGTGTTTTATGTAAATTTTACCCCTCCCAATTTATTTTATTTTATTTCTTAATTGATGTTCAAGTTGAGGGGATTAGATTTGACTTAGGCTTAAGGTTTTTCCTAAAATGTTCTCATGTGTTCAACCTATGGGTTAGGTTCTTAACCTATGGTTTAGGGTAGGTTTAGCTTAAGACTAAGCTATGATTCAGGTTTGTTTTACCAAAAGATTAGAGTTGGATTAGATTTAACTAACATAAGGTTTAGGTTAACTAATTCTATTGATTTAAGGTTAACTAACTTAGGGTTTAGATTAATTAAATCCTATTGGTTTAAGGTTAACTAACCTAGGGTTTAGGTTAACTAATCCTATTCATTTAGGGTTAACTAACCTAAGGTTTAGATTTACTAATCATATTGGTTTAGGGTTAACTAACCTAGGGTTTAGGTTAACTAATCCTAGTGGTTTAGGTTAGCTAATTTTATTGGTTTAGGGTTAACTAACGTAAGGTTTAAGCTTAGCTAATCATATTGGTTTAGGATTAACTAACCTCAGGTTTTGGTTAACTAATCATAACTAATCATATTGATTTAGGGTTAACTAACATAAGATTTAGGTTAACTGATCCTATTGGATTCAGATTAACTAACTTAATATTTAAGTTAAGTAATCCTATGGATTAAGGTTAACTAACTTAAGGTTTAAGTTAACTAATTCTATTGGTTCAGGTTTAGGTTAATTAATCTTATTGGTTTAAGGTTAACTAACCTAGAGTTTAGGTTAACTAATCCTATTGGTTTTGGTTAGTTAATTCTATTGGTTTAGGGTTAATTAACTTAAGGTTTAGGTTAATTAATCTTATTGGTTTAAGGTTAACTAATCTAGAGTTTAGGTTAACTAATCCTATTGGTTTAGGTTAGCTAATTCTATTGGTTTAGGGTTAACTAACCTAAGATTTGGGTTAACTGATCTTATTGGATTAGGGTTAACTAACTTAAAGTTTGGGTTAACTAATCCTAATTATTTAGGGTTAATTAACCTAAGACTTAGGTTAATTAATCCTATTGGTTTGGGTTAACTAACTTAAGGTTTAAGTTAACTAATCCTATTGGTTTAGGGTTAACCAACCTAATGTTTAGGCTTAGCTAATCCTATTGATTTAGAGTTAACTAACCTAATGTTTAGGCTTAGCTAATCCCACGGATTAGGGTAAACTAACCTAATGTTTATGTTAACTAATCTTAGTGGTTAGGATCACTAATCCTAATGGTTTAGGTTAAGACTGACCTAAGATTAAGGTTTAGGTTAGGATGAATCTAATGTGTATGTTAAACTAAACTATAGTTCATGTTGACTAACCCTAAGTTTCAAGAAGTTCAGTCTGAATTAAATGATAGGATGACTTAAATCTCAAGTTTAAAATGGTCTAACTGCTTAAATTTAAAATGGTCAAACAATTCAAATTGGAATCAACTAAATTTTAAGTTTACTCAGACGAGACTCGGTCTAAAGACAGGCTGGCCTATAACCCTAAATGACTAAAATCAGAATTAATGGGTGATTGACTCAATCATTGAGTTGGCTGACCAGATTTGTAGTCAGGTTGAACATGACCTAAAGAGAATTGACTAGGTTGAACTTAGGTTGAGCTTGGGTTAGGTAAACTTAGCCTAAATTAAACTCGAACCCTAATTAACGTGTTTTAACTATAAAAATTATTTTAAACGTGATTTTAAAATTTTTAAACCTCTTTTTATGGTCAAACGTTCAATCAGATAGAGTTATACAATTTTTATAATTTTTATAATTTTTAATTTATATAAATATGTCGTTTTGTTCAAAAATCAAAATACAAATATAGAGACATTAAAATATCTTGGAAAAATCAGAGAAGCTATCCCCAAGGCTATTTAATATTTCTGATAACTTTCATATTTTTTCCATTTATATTTTAATTTTTATAATTTAAATACTCTAAAACTTTAAAAATTAATTTAAAAATATTTGGTTGATGAAAAATTATCATTTTAGTTTTGAAAAATTTTCCTCTTTTTTCTTAGTTCATAACATCTTTCGGTTTATATTTTAGAGTTTTCTACAAAAAGTTATGTAATTTTGAAGTTTAGTAATCATTTCTTGAATAAAATAAATAAATAAATAAAACAAAATGGCTGCATCATCTCCCTCACGCCCGACACCAAGAGCTGCGACATACGGAGAACCAACGACCAAAACTTCCCGGAGTCCGTTCTCCGCCGATTCTCAACCAAATTTTGCGTTCTTGGGCTCGTTTTGTTCCGCTCGAAGAGTAGATCACATCCATACATATACTTAGGTGTTTTATGATCTATTTTTCGATCTGGAATGGAGGGAAGTTCAGGATTATCATTTCAATTTAAGAGATATACCTGAGCCTAAAAGGTTTGCCCTCAATTATGTTTGAATAAGTAGGTCTTCCTGAGCTTGTCCAACTCCTTGTATCGTTGTTTTGACGCGATTTTCGCGTCGGGTCGGAGGTTCGCAGGAATTTAGCTCGATTTCGGCTTTCTGGCGGCGTCGTCGGTTTTCTGCGAGGGAAGGGGTGGGGGAGCTGTTGCTGTGTGTAGAGAAGGGAATGGAGTGCAGCCGCTTGCTTAAGAATGGATTAGTGTTATATAGGAGAGAGAGGGAGGGGGAGAGAGATTGTTTTATAAATTTTTTATTATTATTTTATTATTATTTTTTTTAATCCCATGCGTGATAACTGGATAGGAGGGATGAGAGGCATGCGTGATCGATAGATATGATATGATTGGATTTTTCATTATATATATATATATATGTATATA
>JXCR01116358.1:9797-23537 GCA_002079205.1 Phalaenopsis hybrid cultivar
TTTCATGACGTCCGAAAGATTAATTTTTTGTGGGAGATACTTCTTTGTTGATATTTAAGAAATTAAGAAAAATTGTCTATGTTGTTTTGTAACTGCACAAGAATTGTTGTTTTTGTGTTGAATATCGCCAGATCCATTTCACATACTCTACTTTCAGGTCATGTAGGAGTTAAGAAGGTGCATGATTCAAGTGTTAATACTTTGAATTATTTGAAAGTCTGGGCATCGAGATTTACACTTTTATTTCTGTACTAAAATTAATTTAGTAGACAATAGTTTTATTTTATTCATGGTTTTTTTTGGAAAACAACTTAAAATGAATGGATATCATCATTATCTTAATCCTTAACTATTTGTGGTTGATTTATTCCACTTTCTTTATATCCTGTAAAAGTCTACACAAGCTGTTCTTATCTATCTCACGTCTTTTTGCTCAACTTTTATACAAGCTACTTTTAATCCGTTTGTTCCTAATCTTGACCATGAATTCTAACCATGGTTTAAATTTTGCAATTAGAGGTATGGCTCAATGAGATTTTGAACAAGTGGCGATGAGGGAATTTCATCTTTGCTAGATAAGACATGTTTTAGTGGGATTGAGGCATGTAATTTTGAAGCTTAGAAGATTAGGATTTATTTAATTTTAAAATTTTAATTTTAAAAAATTATATATCAAATTAAACCTATTTGTTTTCCTAAACCAAAACTAACTCGGGAAGAACCGCATGGCCTCGAATTCAAAGTTACAGGTTGCATCACCCTCTAGCCCACACTTCATTTTGCTGTGCCACTGGAATTTCTTCAATCTCTTGTCTTTTTTATCAGTAACCCATTTTCTTACTTCTAGTATGAAAGAAAATAAAAAGAGATTAATTACAGTGCTGATCTAATGTTGACACTCTAAGTGATGAGAGTGGGGCAAATTTTTGAATTCATAAGTTATAATCATTAGAGACTATTTGTTTATGTTTAATTGGGTAAGATATTTTTTTTATTTCGTCCTTGTAGTATTGTATAACTTTTAATGATATTATTTGGACATTTGATGATCTTACTTTGATACTATTATGATACTTATTTTTTCATATTTTTTTCTTAATTTAATTGTTTAATTTTGAGACTTATGCCTCAAAGCTCACTCTTCCCCTTACGAGAAAGAATGCCTCAATATCCAATTGTTTAATTCTAAAATTGATTATATCTACTCTTCTTGTTGGCTACAACATTTTTTCTGTTTTATTCCACTATCTTATTTTTTCTCCAATATTTCATTTCTCAATCATTCTTCGTAATTTTTCCGCATTCTTATTAACATTTTAGTTCAGTTAGACTAAATTTAATTATTTATGACTTTTTTGTTGCTTGTTCGAATCGTTATAGTATAAATGCTCTAATTATAGTTTATAATATTTGTTTAGATTTTCATGTTATTCATTGACTCTTTTTTTTTATGAACATCCTAGAGCGAAGAGAACTATTTATATATGAGAAAGATGAGTAACATTGGACTCTTAAAACTCTTCTTTATGCTCCCATAATTTTACTTGTGGAATCTATATTCTTATATTTATCCTCATTTCCAATATAATAAAATCTATTACATGTTTACATCTAATATCAACGGGTCTTTCAATAACTTTATTAAATGATTAACAATTTTTCCATTTTTTAACACATGATACTTCTTCTTACTAATCCAAAGTCCTCAACAACAACAACAACAACAACAAAGCCTTAATCCCACTACGTGGGGTCGGCTGCATGAATCCTTTTTCTCCATTGCGTCCTATTTAGTGTCATATTTTCATTTAGTTCTAGTAAATTAAGATCATTTTTAATACAATAAGCCCAAGTCTTCCTAGGTCTACCTCTGCCTTTCTTAACACAAGTCGAATTTAAAACATCTACTCTCCTAATCGGATCATCTAATGGTCGACGTTTAATATGACCAAACCATCTAAGACGACTTTCTCTAATTTTGTCTGTCACAGGAGCTACACCAACCCTATCACGAATATATTCATTCCGCATTTTGTCTCTAAGTGTAAAGCCACTCATCCACCTAATCATTCTCATCTCGGCAACACTTAACTTATTATTATGCTTCTCTTTTAAAGGCCAACATTCAGCGCCATAGAGCATTGCAGGTCTCACCACCGTCTTATAAAATTTTCCTTTCAGTCTTAGCGGTACTTTTCTATCACACAAAAGGCCCGAAGCATTCCTCCACTTCAACCAACCAACTTGAATTCTACTATTAACATCCCCATCTATATCACCATCGCTTTGGACAACGGACCCAAGATATCTAAATCGTTCACACCTTTTAATAATTTGATCACCCAAAGTCACACTTCTGTCACTAGAGCTATTACTACTAAAATTACATTCCATGTATTCAGTTTTAGTTCTACTTAAACGAAGGCCTTTAGACTCCAATGTAGACCTCCATAATTCAAGTTTTTCCTGGGCTTTTTCTCTCGTTTTATCCACGAGAAGAATATCATCAGCAAAAAGCATACACCAAGGTACATCCTCTTGTAGATGTCCAGTAAGACCATCCATAACTAAAGCAAAAAGATATGGGCTTAAAGTCGATCCCTGATGTAAACCAACAGAAATAGGAAAATATTTTGTCAATCCTCCTTCAGTTTGAACACAAGTAACAGCTCTAGTATACATATCTTTAATGACTTGAATATAAGTCATATCAACACATTTCTTCTCGAGAACTCTCCAAAGGATATCTCTTGGAACCTTATCGTAAGCTTTTTCTAAATCAATAAAAATCAAATGTAGATTCTCCTTATTATCTCTGAACTTCTCCATCAAACCTCTCAATAAATGTATAGCTTCCATCGTAGACCTGCCCGACATAAATCCAAATTGATTATGAGAAATCTTTGTGATGCGTCTTAACCTATGTTCAATTACCCTCTCCCATAACTTTAAAGTATGACACATCAACTTAATTCCTCTATAATTTGTACACTCTTGTGCATCCCTTTTATTCTTGAAAACGGGGACCAAAATATTCTTCCTCCACTCCTCAGGCATATTTTTAATTTTTAAAATAATATTGATGAGTTTAGTAAGCTAAGAAAATCCCAAATCTCTCAAATATTTCTACACTTCAATTGGGATATCATCAGGTCCTACAGATTTTCCATCCTTGGTTTTCTTTAAAGCCTCCTCAACTTCCTTAAAGCCTGCCCGATATAATCCAAAGTCCTCAATCTTCTAAAATGATTTCTCACTATTTTAACTTTTCAATTATTTTGAAACATATATTGCCTTGACTTGGCTTAAGAGTTCGGAATTACTGAGGCGGGAACAAGCTGTCGGACGATAGTCATATTAATTAAACATTTACAACAATCCAAAATATCATCTAAATAGTTTTGAGGCACTAAACCTCTATTTTTAATTCACATCCAACTTACATATAAAAATCAAGTTCATACAATAATTTTAATGAGAATTTTTAAAACAAACTACAGTTCATTTTACCTATTTTCAATCACTCATCTACTATATACAAATTCTCGCAATATTCCATCATTTAATGTAATGGAGCTTTTCCTGTAATGAAAATAAAACAACTAGTTAAGCATAAAACAAATTTGTGTATAACTGCAGTTTTATAGTATGCTAATTTTTTTATGCATATGCCCAATTTTGCATGTTTAAAAATGATTCCACATTAACATTTTATTTTATTAAAACGTTTAAACATTTGCATTTCATTTTAAACATTTGCCAAAACTATTGTACCAATAAGATATGTACATTTTCATTTTTTTCCAAAGATTTTCTATATTTTATGCACGAGTACAAAAGCATCTCCAGATAATATCATTAAGGGGGTGACTTTTTTGGTTGACTTATGTGTTTTAATTTTCATTTAATTTATTTCAATCATTTGAATCATGCGTTCAACTTTTAGTGTGATTGTAATATATAAAATATTTTAAAACATGCGCTAATGTTTTCATGAGTACAATGAATATGAATATTTTATTAATTTTATCAATACTTGTAATGATGTGAAAATTTCCAACTCTTTTTCATAATTAGGGGATTTGTTTATCTATTTCTTCTTCGAATCTACTCTCCCTAATGTAACACCTGATACCAGAGGAAAGCCCAAACCACAACGAAAATAATAATAGTTTTGCTGAATTCGAATGATTAAATATAAAGACTCTCTGAATGGAAAAAAATGACACCAAAAATGGGAACACAATCATAAAGACACACCATATAGACTCCAATTCAGTGGGTGAGGATGTTGGCGCCAGCAAGGCAACCTGCTGGAATGTGTTGGAGATGGTCGGTTGCCTGCCGGATGGGAGCTGGAGGAAGGGCAGTCTACTGAGATGTGTTGGAGAAGATGGAAAACAACTTAAAAGATGTTGGTGGTGGTCAAGAGCAACCTAAAAGATGTCGCCGGTGGAACGGACAACAACCTGGAAGATGCAGGATGGGATGGCAGCTATAGGATAGCAGCTGGAGGCAGTGAACAACAATAGAAAAGGTGATTGGGGTGGTCGACGCGAAGCATGGACAACAGGTAGGTGGCTGGAAGGCCGGTGCAGCAGTGGAGCAGATAGTTTGCAGCTGCTGAAAGCGGGGCCAGAGGGGGCTGCAGAAGGATACATATCTCATCGGGGTCGACCTACAAGTGAATTGCCACTTGGACCCTTGGAGTGCCTTCTCGTCGTCGGATACAATCCCCAAAGGAGAAGAACACCTCAAAGACAACACTCAAAAATCTACACTCAGAAAAAACTGGCCTAACTATAGCAAACAACATATATAAATAAGTGGGGGTTAGTAGATAGATTAGGCAAATAGAAGAATAGACAATAAATAAAAACGCGGTGGTGGGAAAGGAAGGAATTTAAAATTGTAATAGAAATGAAAGGTGGTAGATAAAGTAAGAAATCAAATAGGAAAGAGGGACCCATTGTTACTGTGGCAGCTATAGTATTGTGTCAGCGTTACTATAGCAACTACAGTACCATAGCCAAGGTAAGCTCGTGTCAATCTACCGAGGTTGGGGGAGCTTCGACCTTATTCGTAGAAGCTTTTAGGGCAGAAAAATTTTGGTGGGGGTGGCTTGCGTAGGGGCGGATGTTAGGGCCCCTATGATAGGACTATGATTAGGATAGCTTTAATACGAAATGATACCGGAGTCAGCCCAAACCACGACCAATTACACAGTTTTATTACTGGACTCAAGCAAAGATACAATGATCCTCCACAACCTAAAACAACACAAACAAGTAACTACAAGTAGCGATGACGAAGACGTTGCAAAATAAGAAAAAAACAACTCAAAACACATAATAACTTGCTAGGGGAGAGCAACAAGTCTAGAAGGGAAGGAAGGACACAACATAGGTTCTAGAAGGTGGCTAGCAGATGGTGATTGCGGCGCTAGATGACGTAGAAGTAGCAACAACCAATTGGGAGGAGGTTGGTGGCAAGTGAGTGACGTAGCAGTAGGAGAAATGGTAGCAGACTGGACAGCCGGACTAGTCGACGGTGGGCTGAACAGCTGCAGGTAAAGTCGGAGGTGGACAGGTTAGCAGCAGGAACATGTGTCGGGTCTTGGCAATAGCATAAACTAGCCCAGAAGGGTTTGGCGACAATAGGAAATAGTCCAGAAGGGGTTGACAACAACAAAAACTTGCCCNGACCAATTGGGAGGAGGTTGGTGGCAAGTGAGTGACGTAGGAGTAGGAGAAATGGTAGCAGACTGGACAACTGGACTAGTTGACGGTGGGCTGAACAGCTGCATGTATAGTCGGAGGTGGACAGGTTAGCAGCAGGATCATGTGTCGGGTCTTGGCAATAGCAGAAACTAGCCCAGAAGGGTTTGGCGACAATAGGAAATAGTCCAGAAGGGGTTGACAACAACAAAAACTTGCCCGAAAGGGGGCTGGCGGTAGCAGGAACATGACCAACACGCCCGATGGTTGTTGGAAGGTAGCTGGAAGCACAAGCAACTGTAGGACGAGGGGCTCGAAGGCCTAGATGGTGACTGGAAGGTGGCTTGCGGCTGTTGAAAGGGGGCTGGAGGCCTGGACGACAGTAGAAAAGATGGTTTGCGGCTGCTGGAAGCGGGTGCCGGAGGGGGCTATAGAAGGATAAATGTCTCGTGGGGGTCGAGCTATAGGCAGAGCACCATCTGAACCCCTTTGAGACTGCTACTACCTCAGACGAGTTATGGCTAGAGCACATTCTTGTCTTCGGTAGAACCGTCAGAGAGGAATATTGCCTCCAAGGCATCAACTGAAATTAACAATCATCAAAAACCGTCCTAACCTTAACAAACAACATATATAAATAAGAGGGGGTTTAGTAGATAGATTAGACAAATAAAAGAGGGTGATGGAAAAGGAAAGAATTTGAAATCGGGATAGAAGTGGATGGTGGTAGATAAGGTAGGGAAACAAGTAGGAAAGATGCACCCGTTGTTACTGTAGCAGCTACAGTAACGTGTCCACAGTAAGCTCCCGTGACAACACCTAACACATTATCATATCTATGATTAGTGTTTGTCCATTTATAAGCTTTTTCCATTATGTAAGTCTCTTTTAAGGTGGCTTTGTCTTTTTATATTTATTATTTGACAGTGTTCTCTTCTTGCAACTAAAAGTTCACCTCATATGCCCATTTATTGCTTGTCTATTATAATTTATAAATTTAACAACTATAATTACATCCTAATATTTTTCTATGTATTATCTTTGAAAAATTTAGTCGAACTAATACATATCTTTTCCAAATAGATTTTGAAATTACTTATAGTATTCTTTTAACCTATACTAATCATTATTGTAAGGAAATTTTATTTGTATTTTTATATATTCTATCTTCAAATAAATGGACTATTATTATTATTTAGGTAAATTTAAAATTGATCAACATTAATATCTATTAACTTAGAAATTAATCTAGTAACAATATTGTTATATGAAATTTAACATACACCTTACTAATATGAGAATTTGACATCTATCTATTGGCATANATAGGTAAATTTAAAATTGATCAACATTAATATCTATTAACTTAGAAATTAATCTAATAACAATATTGTTATATGAAATTTAACATACACCTTACTAATATGAGAATTTGACATCTATCTATTGGCATAATTTTCATACTAATTGCAAATCCTAAAGTATTGATAATAAATGACATAATATTTTATTGAAATACATAAAATAATATTTTGAATCTTTTCGATAGATAGAAATTATGAAACTTTTTGTATGATTTCGTACCTAAAATTATTTTCCTTCTTACCTTATTTCCTAATTTAGACTTCCAAATCAAGTTATGTTAAAATTTCTCAATTATTTAGTAAAATTCTGATATTATTATTTGATGAAATTTAAAATAAAGAAAAATTGAATTTAAAATAAAATCTAACCGTAATGGCATTTCTTACTGCTTTGCATGTCATCACCTTCAATTCCTCAAGCACATCATTCAACGTTTGCACCACACATTGTCGGTGTTGTCANCTTTTAAATCTTTTCGATAGATAGAAATTATGAAACTTTTTGTATGATTTCGTAGCTAAAATTATTTTCCTTCTTACCTTATTTCCTAATTTAGACTTCCAAATCAAGTTATGTTAAAATTTCTCAATTATTTAGTAAAATTTTGATATTATTATTTGATGAAATTTAAAATAAAGAAAAATTGAATTTAAAATAAAATCTAACCATAATGGCATTTCCTACTGTTTTGCATGTCATCACCTTCAATTCCTCAAGCACATCATTCAACGTTTGCACCACACATTGTCGATGTTGTCACATCTGCTTCACTGTTCGGTGTGCTTGATACTTGCTAAACGTATATGCTTGATATCGAAGTTAACCCAAACTACAATGAATGACAATATTATTGTCGAACTTCAAAGGGGTTAAAATCAACTCCTACAAATAGGAAAATAACAAC
This sequence comes from Phalaenopsis hybrid cultivar, assembly GCA_002079205.1. NCBI lineage: Eukaryota > Viridiplantae > Streptophyta > Magnoliopsida > Asparagales > Orchidaceae > Phalaenopsis > Phalaenopsis hybrid cultivar. Next base: position 17,784 of record JXCR01116358.1, read on the forward strand.
ACAAACACGCGATCTACCCTAGGGTGAGGATTGACGGTGATGGGATGCACTTCGAGTTAGTTGAAATAGAGAACTGTAGGTGGTAGGGATGTTTATAGGTAGCGAGGGGAAGATGGGCTGGTGGTTGGGCATCAAATAGAAGGTAGCTCGAACGTGTAATAACAAGTCATGGAACTGGTGGGCCGGTTAGACAACAAGTAGAGGATTGCAGCAAAGTGTGGTAGCCGACACCAGGTCTGTGGGAGAGGGCGACAACAAACAGAGGGTGTTAAGAAGCAAGCTGGAGGCGATGAAGGTTACGACAACAAGCTGAAATTGTATTGAGATGGTTTTGAGTTTAATTTTTGAGATTTGTTTTTGTTTGTGATAAAAACCATATCTTGGAAGGCTTTCATCCTCTCTTTTTTGCTTTATGTATTTTTTATATTTTTATTTGAAAACTATAGATGAAACAAAATATAACAAATAAACAAAACAAACAATGTTTATTTAGCCTTGTATTAGATTTGGATTAGGATCGAACTGAGGTAAACTAAGTTTCTAACTCGGATCAGCTCAAAATTGAGCTCAGATGGGGTTGACCTAGGTTGGACCTGGGCTGACCTAAGTTAACTTGGGTTGACTTAGGTTGGCTTAGGTTGACTTGAGTTGACTTAAGTTTGATTGGAGCTGGGTTAGGTAGGACCTGGGGTTGTGTTTTGTCAGGCCCGGATTTGATTAGGTCTAACCTAGGTCGGGTCAGGTCGGACCTAGGTTTGGGTCAGGTTGGACCTGGGTTGGGTAACGGCGAACCTGGGTTGGGTTAGGGTTGGGTTTAGTTAGGTTATGGTTTGGGTTTAGTTTAGGTTTGTTTAGGGTTTAGCTTAACTAGGTCAGGGTTTAGGTTTGATTTGGATTAAGTTAGGTTAGGTTAGGGTTTGGGTTTGGCTAGGTCAGGTTTGGGTTTGGGTTTTGGTTTGGACTAGGTTTTGGTTAGGTTAGGGTTTGGCTTAGTTAGGTTAGGGTTTGATCCTATTTCTGGGTTAGAGTTTGGTTTAAGTTGGGTTAGTTTAGGGTTTGGCTATGTTTTGGATTAGAGTTAAACCTAGGTTGGATTAGGGTTTAGGGATTGGGTTATGTTAGGTTTGAGCCTATTTTTGCCTTAGGGTTGAGCCTAAGTAGGCTAGGGTTAGGCTTAGTTCAGGTCGACTTGAGTCGAGCCCAAACCCAAGCTAATCCAAGGCTTTTGAACGGGGTGACCTAGCCTAACTAGACTTAAGAAAATAAATTCTTAAATTAAAAGAGAAAAGGAGAGAAGCTTACTGGAGAGGAGTTTGTCCGGAGGAGGCTCGTTGGAGAACTTCATTCTTCTTCCTCGGAGCAGTGGAGAATAGTGGATGTTTGCCTCTATGTGCAAGCGTGAACATGTCAAAGAGTGTTGAGGACTGCCTATTTTATAAGCTGGGAAAGCGGTGGAAAAGCCCTCCGTTGTGGTCTGGTTATGTAGCAAGTTAATGAACAAGATGAATTTGACGGTTGGAAGAGCCACGGATCGACAAAACAACGTGTCGGTTCGTGCTCGGATCTTTGGTCGAAAACCAAGAATTGATGGCGTGGCGCTAAGAGTGATCACACAATACAGGGAGTGGTCATGCCCAAGGCTTGCGTGACTACGCTAATAAACTTCTGGGTGTGGTCACACCCAGATTAGGCATGACCACGTCGAGGTATTTCTGGGCGTGGGAACGCCAAGGCCTGGCGTGACAGGCCAAAAATGGGCATGCTCATATTTTTGGGCCAATGTTGCTGCACCAGACTATGGGGTGATGTTCATGCAAGTCCCATGTGACAAAAAATGAGGTTAAGAAATGAATCTCAAATGTGTGGCGAACTATTCAAAGTGCACCACACATATTTGCGTTGACCAAAGTGATCAACCAGGGTCGAAAGATATATGATTCAATTTGAGTATGTGAGTTTTGTGAATTATAGTGTTTGGGACCCGCTGGGGATTTGAGGTTTACTTGAACACATTGTGGTGGAAATCGACATGGATTTACATCTAACCAAAGAGGTGAACAAGATGACTAGATTAGGAAGGACAGTGCTTGAACTATCATTCAGCCTGAAAACTAGTTCAAGGAGGATAGAGAGTTTTAACCACGTTAAGGAGGAAAGCGCTTGGACTAGCATCTAACCTAAGAGGTAGACAAAATGACTAGGTCAAGAAAGACAACAATAGAGCTTATCATTCACCCTGGACGCTAGTTGAAAGAAATTGGGAGAATGTGTCTAACTAAGATGGAAAATGTGGGGACTAACATCCAACTTATGAAATAGACAGAATGACTAGATCAGGAAGAATAACGTTGAAGCTTATCACTAATCCTGAAAGTTAGTCAGAGAGAAATTGAGAGAATGTGTCTATATTAGGAAGGAAAGTGAGAAAACTAGTATCCAATCTTAGTCAGAATGACTAGATCAGGAAGGTCAATGCTCACTCATCTTGAAAGCTAGTCAAAGGAAGTTGAGAGAATTTGTCTATACTAGGAAGGAAAGCGCGGGGACTAAGTTTCAATCCTAGACGGAATGACTAGATTAGGAAGGAAAACGCTAAAGCTTATCATTCATCCTGAAAGCCAGTCTGCGAGGAAGATTCAAAGAAGTTGGTTTAATTTTGCTGAGGAATTTGGTTTGATCAAGTTGAGAAGTTGTAATGTAAATTGTGTTGTTTCTGAACACATTAAGAGAGAATACATAAACTTATTCTCAGCCTAAGTGGTGCATAGGGGCGACTTAGTCAGATAGATAATACGGGGATCTAAATTGAAGGCAAGTCAGATGGTCAGTTTAGAGCATATAGTTTAGGGACTGACATCTACCTTAAGCTCTGACTCGATTGTCTTGGAAGTTAAGATATTGACTTATCGAATCCTATGGGGGGGCTGAGGTCAATGAACCGAGAAATGGGAGAAAAGTTATGTAAGTTGTGTAATTGTATTAATTTGTGTTAGTTATTATTTAGATGTTCAATGACTAAAACTAAAATTCTTGACAAAGACATTTGCTCGAAACTTAGTTTAGATTAGTCAAAGCATTGCTTTACCGTACCCAGAAATATAGTAAAATCAATGAACCAAGTTGGTTAGTGCGGGGGCTTCGTCAGGTTTTAATCTCGATAATGGAGNCTTAGAGCATATAGTTTAGGGACTGACTTTACCTTAAGCTCTGACTCGATTGTCTTGGAAGTTAAGATATTGACTTATCGAATCCTATGGAGGGGCTGAGGTCAATGAACCGAGAAATGGGAGAAAAGTTATGGAAGTTGTGTAATTGTATTAATTTGTGTTAGTTATTATTTAGATGTTCAATGACTAAAACTAAAATTCCTGACAAAGACATTTGCTCGAAACTTAGTTTAGATTAGTCAAGGCATTGCTTTACCGTACCCGAAAATATAGTAAAATCAATGAACCAAGTTGGTTAGTGCGGGGGCTTCGTCAGGTTTTAATCTCGATAATGGAGAGCCAATACTGGCCTGTTCCTCTAGTCTATATTAGATAGGCTTAGCGATCCTAAATCAGTAGTGTGCAATGGCTACAATAGGACCCATCCTAGATTTACAGATTTAAGGCTTCAGTCCTTGTTGGGGCCGGTTTGTCAACAAAACTGGCGAACCTGAGAAAAGAAAGATATATGTTCGGTGTCCAATGAGCTAAACTGAGTTAAGAGATTTATCTTAACTTAGAATTACTAACCCAAAGCATTAACCTGTTTCAACAGCCGTAACTGTGACTAGATTAATGAACATGATCCCATTCTGATGATGTCATATGAGGTGTACTTCAACTTCTGACGGATCATCAGCTAGATCTGTGGAAATGAAAGGTCAATGTCAAACCAGTTATAACTGCTTTGTCTCAATGTGTTTAATAACTGCTAGAGGACAATCGCTATACTCTAGGTTTAATCAGTAAAGGCATCAACTGCATGACCAATCTTTTGTTGATTATTAGATCACGAACTTGGAAAAGAAGAGGTCTTGATATTCAGTTCACGCACCTTTTATTGATTATCAGTTCAAGAACCTCTCTTAGTCTATCATGTATGTGTTCAATGGATTATACAATTGGAAAGGTGCCTATTGACTAATCCTACATTTATAAGTCTGAAGTGCTAAATTGATCGAACCTGGGAATTCGTCGACATCAGGTAGTTCTACCGAATTTAATGGGTTAGCCCACTCTAACTTCAAGTAAGACCTTCGGACACAGATTCAAGCAATGACTGACTCTAGGGAGCAGTTACATAGACATAACTCTATCATAGTTTTACCCGGCCAATGTGTCAGTTTCGTTGGGGCCGGATGTAGACCAACCAATATTGACAGGCTCTAAAGGAAGGAACAAATAAGTTGGATTGAGAGAAAGTTTGTGGGATATTTACTTTCTCGGACTTATCAATTTAAAGAATTAATTCACAATCAACCTTGATTAGCCAGGAATTAATCAATTTTGTCACATTGTGATGGTGCCACGTGGGGCGTAATCCAACTTTCAATAGACCGAAGTCAAACTTGTAGAGGGTTTGAATAAAATGAAATTAAGTTTGACAAACTTTTGGTGCGATGAGTATATTGGATGAGAGTAAGACATACCTCGACTTAGATTTACTAATTCAACAGATTGACAAATCATAGGAATGTCAATCAACCTATTTGCATTGTGTTGGTGTCACGTGGGATGTACTTCAACTTCTAACGAACCGGAAGAAGGGTCAAATAAAAGATTATGATTGGCTAAACTGAAAGGGACATGTGTGAATTGTCGCATCTCAGGTTTATTAGCACAAATGATTGATAACCAAAATCAGCCCTAATTAATTTGAAGTCAACCAGCTTGATCACATTGTGATGGTGTCAGTGTGGCATGCTCCAATTTTCGATGGATAAAAAACAACTTCTTTTGGTGTGCAATAAACTAAGTGGAGAAGATATTTAGTCTAAAGGATTGATTTCCAGAATCTGCCTCGACTAGCATGATGTCAATCAACCTGGTCCCATCATACAGGTGTCATGTGAGGTGTGTTCCAACACTTGACAGACCCGAAGAACTGCAAACTGGAATCGTTGTGCATTGTGTTTATGTTAAAATTTTATTTTGTTAGTGTGATGAAAAGTTATTCTNCGACATCAGGTAGTTCTACCGAATTTATTGGGTTAGCCCACTCTAACTTCAAGTAAGACCTTCAGACACAGATTCAGGCAATGACTGACTCTAGGGAGCAGTTACATAGACATAACTCTATCATAGTTTTACCCGGCCATTGTGTCAGTTTCGTTGGGGCCGGATGTAGACCAACCAATATTGACAGGCTCTAAAGGAAGGAACAAATAAGGTGGATTGAGAGAAAGTTTGTAGGATATTTACTTTCTCGGAATTATCAATTTAAAGATTTAATTCACAATCAACCTTGATTAGCCAGGAATTAATCAATTTTGTCACATTGTGATGGTGCCACGTGGGGCGTACTCCAACTTTCAATAGACCGAAGTCAAACTTGTAGAGGGTTTGAATAAGATGAAACTAAGTTCGACAAACNCTTAATTTTGTGAATGCTTGTTTTGAAAATGCTGATTTGTTTTGGAAAAAATATTTGTTGGCTATTGTGTTTCGTTGTTTTGATAGGTTTGATTTGATTTGTTTGAAGGATTTTGTAAATTCTTCTAGTTGTATTATCGGTAGGACATCTCATAGGAATTACATCTTGTCCAAT
>JXCR01116361.1:0-16798 GCA_002079205.1 Phalaenopsis hybrid cultivar
GCCTAGATCCCTTGATCTTTTGGGATACTCATGTAGATGGTCCCCTAAACCTACTAGCTCTATGACTATGGTTTGGCTAACACCACTATGTAGAGGACCCAAAATGGGGTTCTCATTGTTCCATGGCTTGTTGGTGATGATTGGTACCTCAACTCTACCAACATACCCATCTTGGCGTTTTACCCTAAAACACCCCCAAATTACCAAAATACCCCTCTTGGACCGAAAATTCCAAAATTCCCAAAAGTTTGAAAAAATCTCAATAAATCCCAAATATTCCCAATTTCATTTCTCTCAACTACCACATGACTCAATTTGGCCAATTTGTCCATCTTTAACCAAAACCCACAAATTTACCTTTAAGGGCCCAAATTTCCCTAAATCCAATTCAAATGTCCATCAATTTGATCTCAATTGACTTCAATTCCAATCCTAAACTCAAATTAACTTTGGATATGACCAAAATAAACCAAATCCAAGCTCAATTGGTCCATGATTTAAACCCAATTTTGATTTGGGTCAAAACCCCAATTTTGACCATATGACCTAATCTCACCAAATTGAAACAATAGCCTAGTCAATTGACCCCAATTAATTTTGAAAAGTCTTTATAACATTTTTGTACATCAAAATCAACCATCAATTGACCTTGGTGAAGCCTCAAATCCATTTGATTTTGGCCTAAACCCAAAATTCCCAAATTTAGCCCGAAATTGGCTAAGTCCCCAAATTTCACCCAATTGATTGCATTAACCTCCAAATTGGCATCCAATTCATATTCAAAACTCTTCATGAGATCCCTATTGACTATTTAAAATAATCAATTTGGACTTAGCCCAAGGCTAACCCAAGCTAGACCCAAGCCTAGCCCATTGACCATTAAAAATAATCAATTTGGACTTAGCCCAAGGCTAACCCAAGCTAGACCCAAGCCTAGCTCAACATGAAAACTCTTCATGAGGTCCCTATTGACAATTTACAATAATCAATTTGGACTTAGCCCAAGGCTAACCCAAGCTAGACCCAAGCCTAGCTCAACATGACCAAATTGAATAAAATTCAAAATTCCCTCAAATTGACCCTTCAATTGAGCTCAAACTACTTCCATCCTTCACCAAAGTTCTAGCCCAAGGCTAACCCAAGCTAGACCCAAGCCTAGCCCAACATGATCAAATTGATTAAAGTACAAAATTCCCTAAAATTGACCTTTCAATTGAACTCAAAACCATTTCCATCCTTCACCAAAGTTTCAAATTGACCCCCCAATTGGACTCAAAACCACTTCCATCCTCCACCAAAGTTGTTCCTTAGTCCAAGGCTAACCCAAGCTAGACCCAAGCCTAGCCCAACATGACCAAATTGATTAAAGTTCAAAGCTTAAGGCTAACCCAAGCTAGACCCAACCATGGCTAACCCAAGCTAGACCCAAGCCTAGCCCAACATGACCAAATTGATTAAAGTTCAAAATTCCCTCAAATTGACCCTTCAATTGAGCTCAAAACCACTTCCATTCTTTACCAAAGTTGTTCCTTATGATCATCTACACCATCCCTCAAATTGACCCTTCAATTGAACTCAAAACCACTTCCATCCTTCACCAAAGTTATTCCATTATGATCATCTACACTAAATGCAACAATCAATTGAGCCAATTGACATGGCTAACCTAGCCCAAACTATGATCATCTAAACCAAATGAAATAATCAATTGAGCCAATTGACATGAATAACCTAGCCCAAACCCAAGTTTTGTTTTCAAATTGACCTTTCAATTGGGCTCAAAACCATTTCCATTCTTCACCAAAGTTGTTCCTTGTGATCATCTACACCAAATGCAACAATCAATTAAGCCAACTGACATGGCTAACCTAGCCCAAACCCAATCTACACCAAATTCAACAATCAATTGAGCCAATTGACATGGCTAACCTAGCCCAAACCCACTACATCAAATACAGTAGTTATTTCGGCCAATTTACATGGCTAACCTAGCCCAAACCCAAGTTTTGGTCATTTGCACCCACTTGGACCCATGCACTAAATGTGACCTAACCACCCTAAAGTCACCAAATTAACTCCATCACAGCCATTAGTTGGACGAAGTGACCGGTCCAAACACCATGAAACCACCTAAAACANCCATGGACCAAAGGTCCCCCAAATTAAGGGATCTTATTTCCAAAATTTCACATGCTTAAGATATCATTGCCAAATTAAAGCACATTTACATTAAATTATTGTGATGGATTCCTCTGGGTTCCCTGAGCTCCTAGCCACCTCCCCCTGGCTCGCCGGCCAGCCTAGTGGCTGGAAAAGCCCAAAACTGAGAGTCACTCCCATGGCACCTCACCCAAATCAAACCTAGAGGCCAGCTCATCCAAATCAAATTGAAGAGCTCCTCTGCCCTCCACCTAAGCACCACAATGCACCTAAACTTATGCCCTGAGAGCCACCCTATGACAATTTTTATAAAAACTCACCTCCCACGGCCATGGGAGGTATGCTAAAATTTTCTTGGAGAGGCCTCTCCAAACTTCACACAGAGCTTCTCTAAGATCCCTTAAGTGCATTCCAACCATTTTCCCTCAGCAATTCGCACTGCCAGATCTCAGTTTTGAGCTTGAAACCATGCCAGAAACCAGGATAGAACCCAAAACACCACTACACTCCACCAAACTTCAATTGCTTGTGCTCACACCGTCACAAACGTAAGAGAAGACAAAGCCCCATCAAATTACTCTCTGAAAAAGCCTCCAACATAGCTCTAGACCAACACCAGAAATCGAGCTTAGTCGAATTCATACCTAGGCCTTACACCAAGACCAGAGACTCAATCCCTAGCCTCCTTGGACCCTGACGAACGTGTCGAGAACCTCTAATTGAAGCCTCCCTTCTCAGAGCAAAGGTATAAAACTTCTCCTCCTCTTGAGCTCATTTTGATTCCCCATTTAATTAGACTTGATTTCATGGTACATTAACTGTATGGATGTGTTCTTCTCACTTAGAAGAGTCTATAGGATTAAACCCGAAGTGATTTGGTTGAGTCTAGGCTAAGATCTTAGGGTTTTAGTGTGGACGGGTACGAGATCATTCTATTGGGGATGATGATGGGGAGCTGTTTGATCAAGTGTATATCAAATGGACAGGGGAGTTTGAGCCGGACAGCATTTCGGGACATAAACAACAGGCTGAGTCAGCAACCTACGTGGACAGCGGTGTCCAACCAGAGCGTGCCACGCATCCCTTCAGAGTCGTCATAGGTTGAGGTGGCACGCGCGGTTTAAATAGATCAATAGGGCTTTTTTTATTTATTTAAATACCCTTAACTTAGAAAATCCATAACTTTGTGTAGAAAAATTCCAAAAAAAAAATAAAAATACCCTCTTACTTAGTGAGCAGAGGAGAATAATGTGGAATAAATTTTAAGAACATTTTATGCATATTTTATTTTTAATTAATTAAATATTGGCTTGAATCATTTGATTCTCCATGCATATTGGCACATCACCTTGGCTTGAAATTTTGGCATGTTGTAGCTTATCAAGGGGGGTATCCTTTGATTTTTCCAAAGTCAGAGAGTGCCCTATACAAAGATCCATATTTTTTAAGTTATTCCACATTATTATTTAAAATAATCATGGAAATTAGCATATCGATTAGAAAATCCTAAGAAAATTTTGGAAGGTCTGCCATGACTAGAGAAACCTTTGGAAATAATTTCATGGGTCAAGTCCATTTAAAAGTCTTTAAATTTTACAAACACTAAATCACTAAGATAATTAATTTTGGAAAATTTAAACATTTATCTTAAATTTTACAAACACTAAATCACTAAGATTATTAATTTTGGAAAATATAAACATTTAAAAATTAATCTTGGAAAATTTAAACATTTAAATGACTTGATTTTTAATCTCCACTGTGATTTATGATCCATAGAACTCATCATTAAACATTTAAAAGACTTGACTTTTTATCTCCACTATGATTTATGGTCCAGAGAGTTCTCATCATAAAAATTTCAAAATATTTTGAGTTCATTTGACAACTTATGTTGATTTTTAAAGATAAATATCACTTTTGATACTTAAATGATTTATAAAAATCAAAATATAACTCAAAAAATTATGAAACTTAGTTTTTTGAGTTTTCTGTGATCACGGGTATTTTTAAAAAATAAAATGATATTTAAAATAAAAAACTTGAATTTTAGGCTATTTTAAATATCCAAATAATTAAAAGTCCATAAAAATCACAAAAATAATAAAATTCATGAAAATGTTCTAAATTGCTTCCTAATCACTTAGGAATAATTACAATATTTTTCCTAATTTTCAAGATGAAGATATTTAATTTCAAACCTTAAAAATAATCTTTAAAGGCTAAAAATGAGTTTTTCACTAAAATAATTCCAATAAATGAAAGAAAAATATAAAAAATATAAAATTTGCTCCTCTGGGTTCTCTAACTTAAATAACCCAGAACTTAATTTTCACCTACCAAAATATTTTATTTTTATTAAATAACCATAACTTAAAATAATTCTAATAAATCATAGAGAATTTAAAAAATCATGAAATTTCGTCCAAATGCTTTTCTAGTCTAGTTCTACCTCTAGTAAAAATTTCAAGGGATTAGAGTTTACCTTGTTCAAGTAAAGAATTTTCTTTGAAAAATCCTAATTTTGTCTTAATTAACCCATGAATGAGATAGGATAAAAATTTCAATGTCATTTGAATTGAATTTGACAAATTATGAAGTGTTAGAGCCTTAGGGACAAATGTGTAATTTTGGAAATTTAGCCTTAATTAACATTTAGGCTTAAGTTAAGGAGGGGAAATGGGTAACCTCTGATCTTAATCAATTTATTTGATGCTTGAAAGACAAGGGGTTAATTGGTAGAAACCAATCTCACTTTCTTAATTAAGATTAATAAATTTCTAAATTATTAAAATTTGGAAGTTTATTAAAATTAAATGATCCTGGACTTATGGGTATGACTTTTAAAGCCAATAATTAATCAATGTAATACCCCTATCTTGATTTTTAAATAGAATAAAAATCATGAATCATGACCACTTAAAGCTTAACCCTTTTCAAAACTAATCAAGACACTCACCTGAATAAAAAAAATTGATTAAACAAGGATTAGAGAAATAAACATAACTAAATCAAACATCCTTGAAACACCACTAAGCCCAATAACTAAATGATGATTAGAGAAATAAACATAATTATATCAAACATCCTTGAAACACCACTAAGCCCAATTATGAGGATTAGAGAAATAAATATAACTAAATCAAACATCCTTGAAACACCACTAAGCCCAATTAGGTTTAAAAATTTTGCTAAGTGTTCAAATTACACTAACTTGCCTCTTTAAGGGTCTTCACCCACAGAGTGTTCAAATTACACTAGCTTGCCTCTTTAAGGGTCTTCACCCACATAATTTTCAAATTAAGGTATTCAAATTACACTTACTTGCCTCTTTAAGGGTCTTCACCCACATAATTTTTAAATTAAATGACAAGTGATAATTACCCTATTCTTAGGGATAATTGAGACCTCAGTGCTCACTGAGTGATAAGGGTATTTACATGATGGACCATTAAGTAATATAATAAGTTTAAATGAACTTGAGGCTTTTCACCAGTTGGTGAGAAGGAGGCATGGACCTGCTTCCCTCTCCTAACTGGTTGGATACCTCAGAGGCCTATTAAACTTAATATTCTTCGCTCAATGAAATCATCCTTAATTATTTTAAGGACTCACCAAGATATGACATAGGTTTAGGAAAATTACCAAAATTTTACCTTTCCTCCTCTTCATAAACTGCCTTAACATGCATTTTTGACTCACCAAGATATGACATAGGGTTAGGAAAATTACCAAAATTTTACCTTTTCTGCTCTTCATCTCACCAAAATATGACATAGGATTAGGAAAATTACCAAAATTTTACCTTTCCTGCTCTTCATAAACTGCCTTAACATGCATTTAGTTAGGAAAATTACCAAAATTTTACCTTTCCTGCTCTTCATAAACTGCATTAACATGCATTTTAAGTTTCAGGTGGGTGGAACCACCAGAACTTACCTTTTCTGCTCTTCATAAATTTCCTTAACATGCATTTTAAGTTTCAGGTGGTGGAACGTACTTTCCTGCTCTTCATAAACTGCCTTAACATGCATTTTAAGTTTCAGGTGGTGGAACGAGAATTCGCCAGGTACGCTTTTACAGTTTATAGTACCGTCTTTCTTCTGCCTTTTCCTTACATGTTCCATGCCTGCTCTTCATAAACTATCTTAACATGCATTTTAAGTTTCAGGTGGTGGAACGAGAAGACTCGTAAAGTACACTTTTACAATTTTCAGCATTGTCTTTCTTATACTTTCATACTGTACTTTTATACCTGCAAATTTGCATGCTAAACAATGATGTCACCCTGCATGAAAAATAAAACCATCAGGATAGCCACATAACCATAACCAAAACTAAAACTAAAATCAACCAAGATAACCCAAAACCAAAATTAAAAATCAACCAAGATAAAATTCACCGCCACAACATTCAAAATATACAACCATAACCAGAACCAAAACTAAAATCAACCAAGATAAAATTCACCGCCACAACATTCAAAATATAAAACGAAACCAAAACTAAAATCAACCAAGATAAAATTCACCGCCACAACATTCAAAATATAAAACAACTAAAAATTTAATCACAAACATCACACAAAAACCACAACTTCAACTTAGAAAACCAAAACCAAAACCAAAACTAAAATCAACCAAGATAAAATTCACCGCCACAACATTCAGCCACATAACCAAAACCAAAATTAAAAATCAACCAAGATAAAATTCACCGCCACAACATTCAAAATTAAAACCAAAACCAAAACTAAAATCAACCAAGATAAAATTCACCGCCACAACATTCAAAATATCCCAAAACCAAAATTAAAAATCAACCAAGATAAAATTCACCGCCACAACATTCAAAATATACAACCATAACCAGAACCAAAACTAAAATCAACCAAGATAAAATTCACCGCCACAACATTCAAAATATAAAACGAAACCAAAACTAAAATCAACCAAGATAAAATTCACCGCCACAACATTCAAAATATAAAACAACTCAAGCAAAACAAAAATTAAAATCAATCAAGATAAAATTCACCGCCACAACATTCAAAATATAAAACAACTCAAAATTTTAATACAAACCCACAAAAAATAACAGCTACAACTAAATTAAGATGTCTCTATTGGATGATCGGGAATCCCTTGGAGAAGGTAATAACTTCAGCTAAATAAAGATGTCTCTATCGGATAATCGGGAATCCCTCAAAGGAGGTAACCTACAGTTGCTAACTAGGCTTCCCACGATTTAAATGAAATTATGGAACTCATTAAGTTTGGTTTAGTAAGTTCATTTGGACTAAGTTAATCCAATAGAAAATAGTGGTGCCGGAACGAGGGAACCGTAGGATCCTAACCGGTGTCGCTCTAATCAACTTTAATATTCCCTCATAAAATTTAAAGAACTTCAACCATAGGGCCAACTGATTTGACATTATAACTTGACACACTAGATAACTCAAACTTGTCATGACAAGGAGCTTGGAGCTAGCATGGTGGGCAGCACAGCCATCTTCAACAGCAAAACCTGTCTTCCCCGGCTAAACCAATCTTCCTTCCTTAGACTTAAATAACGAAGCCATAGGACTTTGAGGTTGCTTGCTTATGCAACGTAAATCCTCACCTTATTTTTAGGCCTTTGCATAGCCCTGCTACACAATATAAGCCCTAACTCGTCTTAGGATTCNTGCTCTTTCATTTTAAACTATGAAAAATATGGGGTCAGTTTGATTTCATACTTCCACGTCCCTCCGAAGCGGGCGACGGGATTTTGATTCCAGCAACCGACAGCTTCTTACGGGCAACTCCCCTCCACCCCCTAAAGAACGCCGACAACAATTTTGTGGTTTTTAAGGCAATCTAGTGTTTTCAAAAATTTGGCACATCTTGCGCCAAATCTGGCACATCATGCACCGACTCTTTATAAATTGATGCAATGTGTGCCAATTTGGCACATCTGTCGTCGATGCCTTAATCTTTCTAGATTTTTTTTCCTGTGGAAATTAGCAACACACCTCTTTACGTCTACCTCAAATTAACTCAAATAAACTTTTACAATCATAATTAAACATTTATCTAACACCAAATCTTCGCAAAAAGCATAAGAACTCACATTTATATATATAATCCGCGCTATTACAAACTCTTATTCTTCAAGCCAACAAACTCTAATTCAGTGTACAAAGTAAACAAAACATCCTAACACTGAAATCTAAAAATTAAAATACCAAACTCAAACATAGATAGAGTTCAACAATAAAATTAAATGTAATCCAACATAATAAACAATTAAAACAAGTAGTACTAAACAAAACATTTCGTGCATGTATTCTGCACTCTCATCCTCTTGGATATCTCCCATAGATTGGCAGTGCACATACAAGTTGTAGAAGGGTCAATAAGGAACCTCATCAGTTGAATCCTCCCTAATCAAAGCATGTTTCTTCAACATACGTACCAAATCATCTTCAATACAACCAGTATGTTCATAATGTTCATTCAATCTCCAATCCAAATGATCCAACATTTCAAAAATATTCTCAATTGCTGGCATAAGATGCTGCACCTCTCTTTCTATCTTCTTAATTCTTTTCAACAGTGTGTTCAAACTGAAGTAAGGCTGAATAGGTGATGAATTTTGGGATGCTTGATCCATCAATACATTCATATCGTTCTCATCTCGCATTCCAATACATTTGTAATAGACTTCTGGATTCATCAGCTTCCAAGGAAGAAGCACTTTTCCCAACTCTCATAAGGTACTTGTGATTGACTGCACAGTAGGAAAATAGTGGATGGATGTCCCCGTTCAGTAAAGTTCTATTGAAAATCAAACTCAAAACTGATTTCACAATTATTGCTCCAATGTCAACATGGTTTCCAGTTTGAATACATTAGTTCAGAATAGCACTCTCCTTAGTTATCTTACAGATTTTTATAGTAGGAAGTAATTTTGATGCAATAAAGAAGTGTCATGCCTTAAAAGCAATATTTAATAATGATGAATAAAAACTTACATATCCATCATTTATGGCCTCCCAACTTGCATTTTCAACCCTAAGGTATCAATAGAGTTCATTCATATTATCTCTCATAAATTTAAGTAGTGAAAAATAAACACATTTTCAATCATAAACATCTCGTTTATTCTTGATGGAGTCAATTACACAAACCTGCCTCACACATATACAATTCCTTGGTTTATTACATGTAGATTTGCTTAAAACTCTTTCACCTTTGGGACAACTATGGAGGCACTAGTGTAACAAAGCACTTCCCTGCGTCTCTGTGCAATAATCTCTTCCACTGAGTATTCAGTGTGTTGAATCCTTGATTCATAAACCCACTTTCTTTGATTACCCTCTGTTTCACTAAAACTCAATCATGAAACTTCGGTGCATCGAAACTGACAAACTTTCTCCGGTTTAAACTTTCATGTCTAGCGGAATTTTAAGAGTGGGATGTCATTGGAATTGAAATCTAGTGAATCTTCCCTCTTTTTCCCACCTAAAATGGACTTTAGAATCAATTTTTTGGAAGTTATAAGGAGAAGAACCCGCCAAAAACCACCCAAACCACATTTTAAAATGTTTTAAATCATTTTCGTCACTGCGGCGCATCATGCGCCGATTTCGGCACATCATGCGCCAGCTCTCTGGAATGTGGCACAACATTCACCGGTTCCAAAAATTCACCATTTCAAATTTGATCCAAAAAATTCTAAATTCTTTCATAAAATTGAGTAAATAAAGATGTTTTTAATTATTTTCTCAAATACACAGACTCCACAAATATAACTATTTGCAAATATTTCAAACAAAAACACAAAATCAAGATAAACAACGATAAATATGGGTTGTCTCCCACAAAAGTACTTGGTTTAATGTCATCAGCCCGACATTCCCAGTCTTTATTCTGGGTGACTCAACATTACAATCTCTTTAAAAATTGGTATTTAACTATC
This sequence comes from Phalaenopsis hybrid cultivar, assembly GCA_002079205.1. Classification (NCBI taxonomy): domain Eukaryota; kingdom Viridiplantae; phylum Streptophyta; class Magnoliopsida; order Asparagales; family Orchidaceae; genus Phalaenopsis; species Phalaenopsis hybrid cultivar. The sequence continues at coordinate 10,123 of JXCR01116361.1, forward strand.
AAATATGGTTTCAAACTGTGCCCATTTACTTTAAATATCATTTCACCCTTGGGATCTTTAATATTAACAACTCCATAGGGATAGACTTTTATAACTCTGAATTTCTCTTTCGACCTAGACTTCAGCTTTCTAGGAAATAATTTTAATCTTGTATTGTATAATAAAACTTCATGTCTAGGTTCAAATCCCTTCTTTATTATCTTCAGATCATGTCATTCTTTCATTTTTTCCTAATAAATCTTAGCATTATCATAAGATTCATTCCTAGTTACTTCAAGCTCATTCAATTTCAATAATATTTTCTCACTAGCTTCTTTAAAATTGAAATTAAATTCCTTTATAGTCCAATAAGCTTTATGTTCCAATTCTACTAGCAACTGACAAGTCTTCCCAAAAATTAATCTATAAGGGAACATTCCCATAGATGTTTTATAAGTTGTCCTGTATGCCCATAATTTCGTATCTAATCTAGCAGGACACTCCATTTTAATAGGATTTACATTTATTTCCAAAATTCCCTTAATTTCACAATTAGATACTTTTGTCAAACCACTTGTCTGGGGATGATAAGCAGTTGCAATTTTATGCATTATGCTATATTTTCCTACCATTCTTGCAATTGTTGCAATTCTAAAATAAGATCCTTCATCGGTAATGATTAATCCAAGCATTCCATTTCTTGTAAAAATAGTTTTAATGAAAAACTTTGAAACACTCTAAACATCACATCGAGGTAAAACGATTGCTTCAATCCATTTTGAAACATAATCCACTGCAATCAATATATATATATATATATATATATATATATATATATATATATATGAAAGAACATTCATGATGCTGGCAGCTGGAGGAGAAGGTGCTCTGCTAGGGTTTCTGGCAGGTTGAAGCTTTATTGAGGGGATTTAGTGGGAGGTGCAGCAACTATCTTCCCAAGGGTGCTACTTTCTGTCTCCTTTTGCCTTGGGAGTTAGCTTCTTGGACTCTTTTCCCTAGTACATTGGTGGGATTTACTCTTCCATTGGTCTCTTTTGGTTTTGGCCTACTTTTACTATTTCTTTGGTTTCTTCTAGTTTTGTCCTGCTTCTTCTGGCTCTTTTGGAGGAAACCACTTCCCCTTTAGTGCTGTGTACTGTTGGTTTGGACCCTACTGTGAGGTCTAGCCTGTCTAGAGCACACAAAGGCTTTTCTTGACATTCTTTATGGTTTTTTGGTGCTTTTGATTTTGAGTTTATTTTCCTGGTGTTTATGGCTACCTCTATTGACATTGTAAATGATGCTCAGTGGGCTAAGGCCACTTATGCTGGGGTGGTGGGCAAGTCTGCTGCCTCTCTTAGTGATCCTGATCACTTAGTCTTTCCACAGAACTTCCATGACACAGTTGCTGGGAAGGGTAACAACCCTTGCATTCATCCTTTGGGTATTAAGGAAGGAGAACCAGCTGTTTATTTCTCACCACAAGAGATTCATAACCTGAATGAACAAGTGGAATTTATCTTGATAGGAAAATTCCTTCTTGGCCACCCTAAAATGGAATTAGTTAGGAATTAATTTGCTTCTTTAAAATTCAATGGAGTGGCAGATTGGAATACTAGATGGCAGGCATCTTCTTATGCAACTTTCAGGGGAGGAAGACTACGCAAGACTATTTGTAAAACAAGCTCTTCAAATTGGAGGCACCGCCATGAAAATTTTGAAGTGGGACCTTGGTTTTGATCTTACTAAGGAACCTCCTATAGTTCCCCTATGGTTTAAATTACCTAGCCTCCCAATTCAATACTTCAATCTCAATGCTCTATTCAATATTGCAAGTGCATTAGGGAAACCTCTAAAGGTTGATGCACCTACATATAACAAAGCTAGACCTGCTCTAGCTAGAATTCTTATAGAAAGAGATGCAACCCTCCCTGAAATTAAAAGGCTCTGGATTGGTACTGATAAAGAGTGGATCTAGCAGAATGTGGTTTTATAATAGAAACCATATTATTGTTACTACTACAAGATGTTTGGACACACCAAGGATAGATGCTTCAGACTTCACCCTCCCCAAAAGAAGAATGTGTCAACTCAGGAAAGGATTAATCAGTCTACTCCCCTGGAACTTACAGTTTGTGTGAAACCCTCTCCAACTAGAAATTTGGAGGATATGTTGGACACACCCAGAAGCTCAACAACTCCATTTGGCTCCAAAGCTTCCACTAACTTATCCCCGAGACACTTCAGGGAAGAGGAGAACCAAATAAATATTATAACTCCCTAACTGTTCCACTAGATGTAGATGAGGCATCTAGGGAGATTAACCAGAAAGATACTCTAGTCATAAGAAGGCCCTGAGAAGAAAGACATAGCTGAGATGAAACTCTTTTTGGAACAGGAATGACAAACACAGAAATCTAAGAAGAAGAAAAAGGTACTATTAGAAGTTCAGAAATTAAAAGGTGGAAATAATGGGAGCACAGGTGTTCTGAAGATGGGAGGACCTCCTCCTTCTAAAGGAAGGACAAGATCAAGATCTCAACGTTCCCTCCATTTCAATCCCTCCAATGATTAACATGCTGTGTTGGAATATAAGAGGCATTGCCCATTCCCAGTCTTTAAGAAGACTGATTTATCTCAACAAAAAATATAAACTATGGTGTTTTGTTATACTTGAACCAATGGTTCAACAAAACTCCCATAGAGTTATTAATAAATTTCATGGTTTTTCTCACTATGCTAACAAGAATAATAAAGTTTGGTTCTTTTGTAGGAAAGAAATACAGTGGAGCATACTTATTGACCATCGACAGTTCATACATCTTTTACTTCTAGTTCAAGGCTATCTGGAGTATGTAACCTTTATTTATGCTGGAAGTTTCAAAGTAGATAGACAAGAGCTTTGGGAGGGATTACATCTCATCAGCACAAACATGAACTTTCCCTAGATGGTAGGGGAGATTTCAATTGTATCACTACTGCAGCAGAGAAATCTAGGGGGGGACCTCCCAATCTATCCAAAATGACTTTTTTTAACGATCAAATTCAGCAAGATGGATTGTTTGACTTGGGATACTAGGGTCCTAAATTCACTTAGAAAAGGGGTCACCTGTGGGAAAGACTTGACAGGGTGTTAGTGAATGACTACTGGCATAAACACTACCTCCTAACATTTGTTACTCACTTAACCCTCACTTTTTTTTATCATAGACCACTTCTTATATCCATTACTTCCCCTAGCACTATCACATATCACCCCCCTTTCAGATACCTTAATATGTGGTCCACTCACCCCCTCATCAGCTAAGTTGCTTCTAATTGGATGGGTATTGATCATACTGACCCTTTCATCAAGCTTTGAGGAAGTGGAGTTGGGAGACTTTGGGGAATGTTTTTTCCAATGCCTTATCTACTGAAAAGGAAGTTGAGAAACTAGAGGCCGCTGTTCAAAATAATACTTCCACTGAGACTGATCTGCTTAATGCCCAAACTAATTTGTTTAATGCTATTGACATACAAGATATGCTACTAAAAAAAAAGCTTCTATTAACATCTTTACTGAAGTTGACAAAAACACAAAGTTCTACCATGCTTATATAAGTTACAAGGGGAAGTGCAATACCATACACTCTATTTACTCTACTGAGGGCAGATGGATTAATGACGATGAACTTATTGCTTTGGATGTTGTTAAGTACTACCGTTCCCTAGTGAAATCTTCAGCTGATTTTAATACTGACTATGAAGTCTACTTTACTAAAGAATTAAATTACATTAATCAGCTCAATCTCATTGAACCCCCTTTCGATGAGAAAATTCGGGATGCCTTAAACACAATTGACAGCTCTAAAGTAGCTGGCCCTGATGGTTTTACTACTGACTTCTATAAAAAATCTTGGCACATTATTAAGAAGGAGGTAATTGAGGCAATCAAGAGCTTCTTCTGGGGGGTCAATCTACCTAGCTATTTTAGAGACACTTTTATTGTGCTAACCCCTAAAGGTGATCTGTAGAAGACTTGGGAACACTACATGCCTATCAGCCTCACATCTATCATAAGTATAAGCAAGATCATAGTTAGAAGACTCAAACCTCAGCTTGATAGGATTATCTGCCCAAACCAGACAGCTTTCATTAAAGGGAGATCCATCACTGATAATGTGTTGCTGACACAAGAACTCATTCTGAATTTAGATAAAATTAGTAGAGGGAGAAATCTAATTTATAAATTAGATATTAAAAAAGCTTATGACACCATTGACTGGAATTTCATTTTGGGGATTCTTGCAGCTAGAGGATTTCAACCTGAATTCAGTAAACTCATTCACAGGTGGCTCATAAACAACAAACACTCTATTCTTATCAATGGCAAAGCCTGAGGTTCTTTCACTGCTACCAGAGGGCTCAAATATGGTGACCCACTCTCTCCCACAATCTTTATTATTGCTATGGATTACTTCTCTAGAATTCTTGACAGGACCATTCTCAACCAACAGTACTCCAGATTTCATCATAAATGTCCAGAATGTAGCTATTTCCCACCTCATGTATGCTGATGATATCAAGATATTCTCTAATGTTCATAAGAATGCAGTTAAAAAAGTCTATCATTGTCTGAAAAAATTTCAGAACTATTCTGGGATGGAGTTTTGCCCTACTAAATGCCACCTTATATTTAACAAGAGGTCATCTTCCATTTGCAAACATTGGGTCTTGAATTACACTGGCTTTTCTATTGCTAAGAACCTTTAAAATATTTGAAGGTCCAACTCACTTGGGGGGATCTAAACTGACCCAATTTGATGAGGTGTTGCAAAAATTCAGAAAACCTTATTTAGCTGGTCAAATTCTTTTCTGTCAAATGGGGGTAGAGTTACTCTTCTCAAAAGCATCCTAACTACATTCCCCTCATATATTATTTAAACCAATTACTTGAAGAAAAGCACTCAAATTCAGTTGGAGAGAGTCTTTAACATATTCTTATGGGTAAGTAAAAGACAGTAGCTCCATTGGGCTTCAAGGGACTCCATCAAATCACACAGATTAATTTCTGTAAGATGTGGATTAATTTAAGAACCCAAACTTCTTTGTGGGCTATGTTCATGAATGGAAAATACTAGAAGGGCCAACATCCTTCTCTCATTTCCAAAAAGTTGGGGGACTCAAGAATTTGGACTAATATGCTTAAAATTAGGCACCTTGCTGAAGATATGTACATATGAGATTTGGGGAACAGTAAAGTGAGCTTTTGGCTTGACCATTGGTGTCCTAAAGACTGGTCTGACTTCAAACCTCAACTTTCTATTTGTGATCGTAAGGAAGGGGACTCTTGGTCTGTTACTAAGCTCCATTCCATTCTACAAGAGCCCCACCTATCTCAAGTCACTAAGGTTGTTTTTGATAAGGGTAGGAAAGACAGTATTATCTGGCATAGCTATGCTAACCAAAGCCTGACAAAAGCCATCTATGCCAAACTTTGCTGTTGGGATCAAGTCCCTTGGGGTGAAGCCATTTGGAATAGATATCTATCCCCCTTCATGTCCGTCTTTTGTTGAAGATTCTTCAACAACCTTCTACCAACTGATGATATTCTTAAATTTAAGGGATTAAGAGGGCCTTTTTGATGCTATCTCTGTCTGAGATTTGAAGATGACAATAATCACCTCTTTTTTAAATGTGAGTTAGCTCAAGAGGTATGGAAAGCACTCCTTACAAAGATTAAAGTTGAGGGCTTGGACAAGGATTGGTCCAGTCTTAAAGGTGGATGTCACAGCTAGAAAAGTAAAGAAAGGTGAGTTTATTCCTTTTATTGTGGCCTGGATCTTGTGGATGTGCAAAAACAACAGAAAACTTGAAGACAATACTATTCAAAACAATAAGGTTACTAGAAATTGTGTTTCCTACATAAACAAGCTGATTCATCTCAAAAACTTCCCTAATATCAGCTTGCCCTAGACTACTGTAACCAAAACTCAAAATAAGATTGAGAAAGTCATTTGACAACCTCCTGATCTACAAACCATGAAGATTAATACTGACGATAGCTTTTCTGAATGGGGTGGAGGGGTGGGGGGTTTTAGAGATTCCTCCAGCAAATGTTTGTTATTCTTTCATGCTCTTATTGAGGCCCATGATGCTCTAGAAGTTGAGCTTATTGCTGTTTATTGGGCCCTTACCTTTGCACAGAAAGCTGCATGACATAAATTGTGGATTGACGTGGACTCTCTACAATTGATTACTTTCCTCACCACAGAGCAGCTGTCCTCATGGAACCATCTGCAATGGAAACAGAAAATTGGCAATCTATACAAGATGTTCAAAGTCTATGTCTTTTATATACAGAGAAGGAAACTAACCTGCTAATTGGCTTGTCAGACATGGTATCTATGCTAACTCCATCTCTGTTGCAACAAGGCCTCCAACCCCTCTTGCCCTCCTACTTCATGGTGATAAGTTGGAGACTCGTCATCTAAGATTCAAGGCTAATCACCTCAAAGATCTTTAGTCTTTTGGGGCTTCTTCTCTTTTTTCTCTTTATTTAGTTTCATTACACTCATGTATGTTATAGTTTTGTGGATTGATCTCCCTCCTCGCTGTTGTAAGGGGACCTCTCCATTGGAATACTTTATACTGCTTTTAATGATCAACATTTGTGGAGTCGAATAATGCTCCTTCCAAAAAATATATATATATATAT
>JXCR01116361.1:17068-36379 GCA_002079205.1 Phalaenopsis hybrid cultivar
ATATATATATATATTCAGTAAGGAGCCAAGCTCCAATTCATTAATGAAAGAAAACCAAATACAAAAGGAAAATAAAATAAAAAGGGGGGAAAAAAGAGGGTCTATAGAAAAGAAGGCAACCTCTCAAAAAAAACACCAAAGGAGTTATTTGATATATGGGAGAGGTAACAGATCACTGGATAAAAGGAAATCCAGTGGGGAAGGAATCCTTCTGCTCACTAAAGGTTCTTCAGTAGAGAGACCCTTTCTAGCCAGCCAATTAGAGGGTATATTCCCTTCTCTGTGGATGTGGGAGAACTTGATAAAGTAACTCTTAAGCAATTCATGAATTCCAGAAATCCAGCTGATTAAATTCCATGGGGTGTCATAAGAACCATTGATGATATTAATAAGCTGCAAGGAGTCAGATTGACAAGATCTGGCTAAGTTAATGGCCCAAAAGATAGCTTGACATTCTACTTAAGGGAAATCCAAAGCTTTAACAAGAGATTGAAAAAACAAGATGCATTTCCCCTCATGATTCCTGAAGACACCTCCAATTCCAGCAGACTGAGATTTATAGCTACCATCAGTGTTAACTTTTGTCCATCCAAGCTCTGGGAGAGTCCAGCAAATTTTCATGACTTTGGTAATGGAAGGATTAAGAGATGGGCTCAGCTCCAACACAGCTTCAAACCTTTTAAATTTAATCAATTTTTGTATAAAAGCAATACAATTTAGACCTACCTTCATAGGTTCTAAATGGGAATCATCTTGCTTTAACTGGTTTCTAGCCATCCAAACAAACCAAGCCACAATGTTGGGGATGTCTTGGAGATTGAGTCTCCTCCAATCAGACCAGCAATTATAAAATACCTCCCATGTTAGATTCATAGTTGGGACATTGAGCTTACCATTCACAAAAGACCAAACATCTTGTACCCAGGGGCAGGCAAAGAAAAGGTGGGTAATAGTTTCCTCATGAGACAGGCAGAAAATGCATCTAGAGCGACCCCTCAGACCCTTAAATTTCAATATATCATAAGTAGGAATCAATTTTAAGAAGAGTCTGCATATAAAAAATGACATGGAGGGGGTTAGAAATTTATTCCGGATTGTATGGCCCCAATGCACCACCAGTTGGGGAGGCTGGGAAGAGGTTAAGTTCTTTTTTATAGCAATTCTGTCTTTTACTCCAAGGTTTACAGAAAGTTTCAGAATATTGGAGATTTGAGAAGGGCTGAAAGGAAGAATAGGAGTAAGATTCCACTTATCATGTTCCCAAAGGTCCTTCACAAGCATTGGAGAGGCTGGAACATTTTGATCATGTAGAAGGCAACCTTCCAAAGACCAATTACCCCACCAGATGTTTACCAAGCCCTCACCAATCTCCTAGACATACATTTTTTCAGCTTCCTCCCTAATCTGTAACATCTTTTTTTCCAAATGGGGGAATCCCCTAAACCCATAGAGAGTTGGGTGGGGTGTTGATTCTTGCAATACTTGCCCCATAGGAATTCATCTCAAAGGGAGGACTGAGATCTAAATTTGAACCAGAGTTTGCAGAGATTAGTGTGCATAATTTGGGGGAAGGACTTGAAGCCTAAACCACCCTCCTCAAAGGGTTTACACACCTTAGCCCATTTTGTTCAGTGTTTTTGCTTCCTTTGACCAGCCCATAAAAATCTATTGAAAATCCCTTCTAGTAATCTCTGAGAAGACTTTTTCAAGATGTTCATTTGCAGAATATAGGATGGAATAACAGATAGAACACTTTTCAGGAGTGTTATCCTAGCCCCATTGGATAAAAAATAATTCTCCCATGCTTGTAATTTGCTTTGAATCTTTTCTAATATGTGATCAAATTAAATATTTTTAGTTCTTCCTTTGATAAGAAGGACCCCAAGATATTTCACAGGAAGGTGACTTTTTGTGAAGCCAGTGAAATCAGAAACCCAGGTATTTAATTCACACTTGCATTGTTTGTTAAAAATGGAGATGCATTTCTGCTTATTTAACTTCATACCAGAGGCATCCTGAAAGATCTCCAAGCTCTGCATGAATAATTTAATAGCAATTTTGGAAGCTTTTGAAAAGGTAATGATGTCATCAACAAAATCCAAGTGATTGATTAAGATGGAAGATCTGTGGCTTTAAAGGGAGTAAGGTTTCCTGGATGCCAACTCATTCAAGCTTCTAGATAAGTAATCAAAAACTAAGATAAAATTGGTAGGGGAAAGGGGGTCACCTTGTTTTATACCTCTAGAAGCACTGAAAAAACCATGGGAGGATCCATTGATGAAGATAGAATGGAAGTTATTGGTCAGCAATCTGTTGATTAGAGAGATAAAAGAGGGGAAGAAACCTCTCTAGTGATTCTGTCCAAATCCAGTACCAACTCTTGGGACAAAAGCACATTATCAACAATACTTCTATCTTTGATGAAGGTTGACTGGTTCCTGCAGATAAGCTGATTTAGGTGAGGTTGTAATCTATGAACCAGTACTTTGCTGTTTATCTTAGATATGACAGAAGTGAGACTAATGGGTCTAAAATTTTCCCAATTGTGAGGAGTTTTGTCCTTAGAAACCAAAGTAATAGTAGACAAGGAAAAGTATTTAGGGAGATCAGCCCCTCGGAAAAAGCTTTGGACAGTAGCAATGACCTCACCCTTCACAATTAGCCAGGCCTTTTTATAAAAATTTGCAGTGAAGCCATCGGGACCAACAACTTTTGTGTTGTCAATAGAGTTTAGATCTTCCCAAATTTCCTTTTCATCAGGGATATTAGTGAGAGATAGGCTTTTGGTGAATTCCATTTCCTTATTAAACAATGTATCTTTAATGGCTGGGTGAGAGGATGGACTTTGTCTGAACATATTTTGAAAATAGTGAACAACATCATCAGCTATACCATCAGCATTGGAAATCCAGTGACCCTTCTGAGAAAGGATTTTGTGAATTGTGTTGCATTTCCTCCTATAATTTATGCAAGCATGATAATAATTAGAGTTCCAATATCCCTTAGAAAACTTAATTATGTTTGCCTTTTGAGCATAGAAAGCCTCTTGCGTGTTGATTTGATCCAGCAGATGTTCATTAGCAAACTGAAGATCCATTTCAGACCCTATGCCAGAGCATAAGAGCTGTTCTAATTGTAAAACATTTTGTTCAGCTTCAAGGACTTTTTTATCTATGTTCCTCACCACCTCCTAATTCCAATTTGAGAGATGTTTACTGACTTTTATATGTAAAAGCCAAAGCTTGATACCAGGGATGTGATGATGAACATCAGTCCAAGCCACTGAAACTTGATTGAGAAAATCCCCATTCATGGATCACATATTAAGATATCTCAATTTAGCTTTAGTTTTAGAAGAGGAGGAAGATATTTGAATAAGCAAGGGTCTATGATCAGACCCACTCATAGCCAAGTGTTGGACAGAAGTATGTAGGAACTCCCTAAACCATAAGTCATTCACCAAAACACTATCAAGTCTCTCCCAAATCTTCCCCCTTCTCTAATTGAACTTAGGGCCTATAAACCCCAAATCAAAAAACCAGCAGACTAAATGTTGTCATTGAATGTGTTCATTAGATTGATATCAGGAGATCTCCCACCATTCTTCTCACTAGGTGAAGAGAGGTAGATGAATTCACCCCCTACTAACCAGAAATCCCTTATAGAGGAATTGAACTCTTGTAACTGTTGCTAAAGCTCATATCTAGCAGTTGTTGTACAACCAATATACATGAAAGTAGAGAAGCCACAATATTAATTGAATTTTAGCTTCAAATGGATAAATTGATCTCCATCTTTAAGGACAGTGCATTAAATTTCCTTTCTGTAAAGAAGCCATATTTTACTGTTAGTGTTAATAAAAAGTTAAAATCCAGGGAACTTCCTCAAAATTCTTTTAACATGTTTAGTGATCATTGGTTCAAGTAAAGCAATGATCCAAGGTTTATACATCCTATTGAGAGCCAAAATTCTATTAAGGGATTCAGGATGTGCTAATCCCCTAACATTCCAACATATTAGATTCATTAACCATTAGAGGTGGATTTTCCTCTTCTCTTAGTTCTGACAGTACTAGAAGAAAGAGGGGGGCATCCTCCAAAGAAGATTAAGAGGGGAGTAGATTCTTCAATTCCAAAGGCATTTTCTACCATTTAGGTTCTCTTCAATAAAGTAGATAGCCAATTTCCCACTTTTCTTGCATATAAGTTTGAAAAGATGGTCATTACCCTCATGATATTCTCGAGGAAAAACTAAGTCATCAAGATTCTGAACTTTCTCATTACCTTTCCCAACAATGTCAGCAAAAGTAGCCTTGGCCCACTGAATATTGGTGGCAATATCAATTTGATTCAGATCATACATCACTGAAAAAGCCTTATCAGAGATAGAACTGACCCTGAGCTGTCAACTGCCAGAGAAATCCAAAAACAAGACCAACCACACAGTAGGTAGAAGACCCCAAGCAACCAGCAAAAAAAAACAACAAAAATAGTGGGGCTAAGCAATGGAACAGTAAAATTTGAAAAAGCCAAAACCTGGGAAGATGTAAAAGATTAGAGAAAAGCAGAACTTGAAAAAATCAGTGATAAGAGGAGAGAAAACCAGTTGGATGTAATGGGGTAGCAAAGATTTGGCCATTTACAACAACAGTTTGAGTCATTCTGTCGAAACCCTAGCAGAGCAACAGATGAATCAGCCGCCACCCATATATGCTTTTATATATATATATATATATNTAAAAGGACAAATAAGAGTGATAATCAGAAGGGACCCCTAAGAAACCAGCTTGGTGAACCCCTCAAAAAAATCTAAGATGAGGTTAATCTCATAAATGGTAGGGGTTAACAAATCAACTTCAAATAATAGCTACAGTGGAGGAGGAGTGATTTTGCTAATAAGGTGTGATCAGTGTGGAGCGCCATTTTAGCCAGTCAATTAGCAGGTTTGTTGCCTTCCCTGTGGATATGGAAGTAAACAATCTGAATGCCCTTCCCCATTTGCTGAATCTCCTTGATTAAGTATACCAGATGCCAAGGACTTTCTCTAGAGCCATTAACTAGGCTAACTAAAGTGCTAGAATTAGATTCCACCCAGAGGTGTTGAAAACCAAATCTGTTCGCAAGAAGAATAGCCCAAAAAATAGCCTGAGTTTCAGCTTCTAAAGGATCGCTAGCAAAGGTAGGTGACTGATAGAATAGTAAACAAAAACCCATACAGTCCCTGAAAACACCCCCCATAGCAGCATGAGGGTATAAACAGCTATCATCTGTATTAACTTTGACCCACCCCTGTTGTGGAGGTAGCCACTTCACCAAAATGGACTTTATTGGATTGAAAGTATTCTGAATACCATGAACAAAAATATCAGAAAAATTCTTTATGTTTACTGAGTTTCTGTACATAAGCAAGACAGTTAAGAACAACTTTCTTCACCCTTAATTCAGCTTCCTCAAACTTCATCTTATTTCTTATCATCCACACAAACCAAGCCACAATGCAAGGCACCACAAAGAGCTTTCCATTCAGCCAATCTTGCCAACACTGAAAGAAATCCTTCCAAGATAAATTTTGAATTGGTATATTCACCTGATTTAAAAAAATTTCCTAAATCAGCTGCACAATGGAGCATTTGAAGAATAGATGGTTCATAGATTCCTCCTCTTTCTTACACAAAACACACTATGAAGGACCCCTTAGTCCTTTCAATTTTAAAATATCATCAAAAGGAATAATTTTGTGAAATAATCTCCAGCAGAAGAAATACATTAATGGTGATAGAAGTTGGCGCCATACTCTAGTACCCCATTCCACATTCTATTGAGGGAAACAACACTCCCCAATGAAAGCAGACACAGTTTGTGAGTGACCCTTTTTAATCACAACCCTATCCTTTTTTGATGGGTCAATGGAAATTCTTTGAATACTATCAATCTGAGAAGGTTCACATATAGTTTGGAGAGCTTCAAGATTCCACCCCCCATTCACCCAATAGTCAACCACTTGAATAAACTCCATAGCATTACAAGAAGGGTCAAAATCCAGATTCACATCTAGAATCCAGTTGTCCAGCCAGAAGTTGAGTTTACCCTCTCCAAGTTCCCAAAAGAATAAATTTTCAGCCTTAGTCCTAACCTTCAACATCTTTGCCAAAATAGTGGAGTCACCCATTCTCCTTTGAACCTGAGTGGGATGACATTGCTTACAATAGTTGCCTTTCATAAAAATAGACAGGTGATAGGATTTTATTTTAAATTTGATCTACAGTTTACGTAGATTAACATGTATAATATGAGAAAAGATTTTGAAGCCTAAACCACCAGACTTAGTGGCTTTACAAACCTTACTCCAACTAGTCCAATGCATTTGTTTCCTTTACCCAGACCACAAAAAACGATTAAAGATTTTATCCAAACTCTTTTTTGTGGATTTCTTCATCACTGCCATCTAGGACAAATAAGTCGGAGGAGTAGATAAGACACTTTTCAAAAGAGTGACTTTTCCCTCATTGGATAAATAAGAGTTGACCAAACATTGTAGTTTATCTTGAATTTTCCCCACAATATGATCAAATTGACTCTATTTAGTTATACCCTTAATAAGAAAAGAACCCAAATATTTGAGAGGGATTTTACTATCCCTAAAGCATGTGGTTTCAGAAATCCAGTGTTTCATAGCTTGCTTTAATTTCTGACTATACATGGCCACACATTTCTGTGCATTCAAGAGCATGTCATAGCTTCTTTGGAATTAGTCTAAGCATTTAAGGATAGATCTAATAGTTGGCTTAGTGGCTTTAAAGAAAACAATGATATCATCAGCAAAAGCAAGGTGGTTGACAGTCAAATTGGATATGCGACTGTATAGAGCATGAGGAGCTTTCAAAGCAATCTCATTGAACATTCTTGACAAATAATCAAATACTAAAATGAAAATAGTTGGAGATAGAGGATCACCTTGCTTGATACCTCTAAAAGCACTAAAGAACCCATGGGAGCAGCCATTAACAAAAATAGATTGATGATTATTAGAAAGCCATCTACCAATAAGAGAAATAAATGAAGGAGAGAGACCTCTAGCAGTAAGAACCTCCTCAATAAAGCCCCAGTTAATGGTGTCATATGCCTTCTTGATGTCCAATTTGAAAATTACATTTCCCTCTTCGCACTGCCTATCTAGATCCAGCACCAGAACCTGAGCTAATAGGACATTATCCACAATGCTTCTCCCTTGAACAAATGCAGTTTGATTCTCAGTGATAATCTGATTAAGATGTGGTTGTAACCTTCTTGTAATAATTTTTCTTATGACTTTAGATAGAATAGAAGTCAAACTGATAGGTCTGAAGAGTTCCCATCTTTAATTAGCCTTATCCTTTGGTATCAGAGTTATAGTAGAGGAGGTGAAATATTTGGGGAGATCAAAACCCTAGAAGAAACTTTAAATAGCCACAATGACATCCTTCTTGACAATATGCGAGGCTTTTTTATAAAAATCAGCTGAAAAACCATCAGGCCCAGCCACTTTAGAATTATCAATAGAGGGTAAAGCCTTCCAAATTACATTTTCATCTAGAACAGCAGTGAGATCTAAATTTTTAGTATAGTCCACCTTTTCCCCAAAGACCTCTTGCTGGATAGGAAGCCTCTCCATCTGATGTTGAGTAAAAATCTCCCTGAAGTATTGTATGTTTATATATATATTCCCCAAATGTTTCCCTAAATGTCATGATTTTATAATAATTTTGCATGGTTTATATATATAAAAATCTCCCTGAACTCAACATAAAATAATTCCCCAAATGTCATGATTCTGATGTTGAGATGACTACTAATAATTTTCAATGGCCCTCAGAATAGGTAAATCCAAAAAGTGTAGCTAGTATTCATGATTTTGACGCAATATCTATATTAGCTGCTCAAATAGCTGCTATACCGAAGAAGATAGATCAATATGGAATAAATTATTCTCAAAAATCACCTGTGCTTGAGAAGAACTCATTTGGAAAAATGATAGAATCTCAATCATCTTATGAGACTTTACATGCAATAAACAAATTTTCTAATAATTTGCATGCCAATTATTATAATCCAAGATGGAAGAATCATCCAAACTTTAGTCAGAGTAACAATAACTCAAATACTGCAAATCAACAATGGGGAAACAATGTTGTGAACCTAATGGGAAGCTCCAAAAATCAAGGAAATCAAGCTTATAAAACTTATTAGCCCCGCAGGATTTAATAATTTGCAAAATAAGGAGAAAAAGTTATCAAATGGGAAGTCAATTACAGAGTCAAGGAGCTGCAATTAGAAATATGAAAAATCAAATGGGATGTATTGCTACTGCACTTAGCAATAGATCTCCAGGAACGTTGCCTAGGAATGTTGAATTAAATCTTAAAGATCAGAACAAGGAGCAAATGAAAGCTATTCAACTGAGAAATGGAATTAAATTAGAAGAAAGAGTTCAACGAGAAGTTGAAATTGAAAAAGATGAGGTGTAAAATGAAAATTATGGTGAAGATTTTCATTGTGAGTTAGAAAGGCCTTTTAAACCAATGAAAATCACTGTAGAAAGACCACTAACTTCATTTTTTCAAAGATTGAAGCAGAAGTATAAAGATAATCAATTTTCAAAATTTTTGGAAATTTTGAGGAAATTAACAATAAACATTCTATTTGTTGAAGCTGAGGAACAAATGTCAAGCTATATGAAGTTCATGAAGGATATACTTAATAAGAAAAGGAAGTTTGTCAATAATGAGATGGTTGCACTCAGTGAAGAGAGTAGCACTATAATTCAGAAAAAGCTTCTCAAAAAACTAAAAAATCCTGGAAGTTTTACAATTCCTTGTGCTATTGATGAACAATTTTATGGAAAAGGTTTATGTGATATAGGAGCTAGTATTAATCATATGTCGTTAGCAATTTTCAGAAGGTTGGGTTTAGGAGTTTGTTCACCCACAACTATAACTCTTCAGTTAGTTGATCCTTTGATTACCTATCCTAAAGGAGTTATAGAAGATGTTTTAGTAAAGGTTGATATATTTATCTTTTTTGTGGAATTTATTGTATTAGATATGGAGGAAGATAAAGAAATTCATATTATTTTAGGAATACCATTCCTAACCATTCGATAGATGTGTAGAAGGGAGAACTAACTATGAGAGTTAGTAATCAAGAGGTTACATTTAATATTGCAAAATTAATGAGATACCAAGAGATTGAATGCTTCAAAATGGATATTAATGAGTATTTAAGCCATGAATATTTCAAAAAGACATATGAAAGTGAATTTGAAAAGGAATACGTAAGAATATCAAGATGAGGATAAAATCCAAGATGATTTTACGAATGTGAGTATGGAAGAACTGAATTATGTTCAGGAAAAAATTATAAATGTCAATTCTTGCAGAAAATGACAACAATTTGATTTCTTCTATTAAGAAACCACTGAACTCGAATTGAAAACACTTCTTACACCTTTAAAGTTTGCATTCTTAAAAGATTCATTTACACTGTCTGTCATAGTATCCTCAGACCTAAATGATGCGTAAGAACAATAGTTTTTAGAAACTTTGAAAATATATAAGAAAGCCTTTGGATGGAAATTAGCTGATATAAAAGGAATCAGTCCTTCAATCTGTATGCATAGAATTATATTGGAAGATCAACATAAACCAAGAAGTGATTTTGAAAGGAGATTGAATCATATGATGAAAGAAGTGGTAAAGAAAAAAATTATAAAATTGTTTGATGCTGGGATAATATGTCATGTTTCAGACAGTGCTTGGGTGAGTCCAATTTACTGTGTTCTGAAAAAAGGAGGTGTAACTGTAGTGACAAAAGAGCATAATGAATTAATATCAACAAGATAAGTCACTAGATGGCGAATCTGCATAGATTATAGAAAATTAAATTCTGTCACCTGGAAGGATCATTTTCCATTACACTTTTTGGATCAGATGTTGGATAAATTAGCTGGGCACAACAATTTTTATTTTATAGATGGATATACCGGTTATCACCAAATACATATTGCCCCTCTAGATCAAGAGAAAACAATATTTACTAGTCCTTATGGAACTTTTACTTTTTAGCGAATGACTTTTGTATTATGTAATGCACCTGCAACATTTCAATGATATATGTTGCCAATTTTCAGTGATTTGATTGAAAAAGGAAATGAAGTCTTTATGGATGATTTTTTTGTATTCAGAACTACCTTTAAAATATGTCTAAATCAATTAGAGAAAGTTTTGGAATGTTGTCAAAAGGCTAATCTTGTTGTGAACTGAGAGAAATGTCAATTTATGGTTTCAAGAGGAATTTTTCTTAGACATAAAATTTCAGAAAATGACATGGAAGTAGATCCTGCAAAAATTCATGTTATATCGATGTTAGCGCTATTTTGGTTTGGGAGTTGCCCGTAAGAAGTTGTCGGTCACCAATATCAAAATCCCACGCCCGCTTCGGAAGGACATTTTAATGTTTAAAAAAATATGAAATCAAACAGACCCCATATTTTTTATAGTTTAAATGAAAGAGCATTATACCTCAAACCCTGTATTTATCCTGAAGGATAAACAAAAGACTTGAGGATGAGGCTCGATCAAATAAACTGAGAAATGCATGATGTCCGTTTGGTCTACCGCTTTATTTGCCAAAAATTTCTCCTATTTAATAAAAAGAATTAAATAGGGTTTATAATAAGCTAGGTTAGAAAAAAGCTTCCTATAAGGGCAAACCCCTATAGTTAATTACATTCTAAATGACCAAAGTCTCCTAAGATAACTTTCAATAAAAATCAGGAAATATTATCTTCAAGGATTTCAAAAAGATAGGAATTTTCAATGATATCAGACAAAGAAGTGTGACATGGGATTGGCTCAAATTTGGAGCATTTTGTTTTTGGAATCCAAAGGAGGAAGAACTAGGGGATGTCATGGATCTGGAGGAGAACCTCGGTGACCTCACAAGCTGTCTTATTGTTTAGCCTCAATTTTGAGAAGACATTATTTAAGTGTTTCATCCTACCACTTTTTTAAATTAGGGCTTACGTTTGTGTGGAACCAACATACAAATAGCCTGGAACATGAGGAGATTTAGGTCATGACAAATGACAACCTCAGAATCCTAAGATGAGTTAGGGCTCATTGTACAGCACAGCTATACAAAGGCCTAAAGATGAGTTGACGATTTATGTTGCAAAAGCAGACAACCTTGAAATCCCTTGGCTTTGTTATTTATTTATAAGAAAAGAAATTGGTTTAGCTTGGGAAGATGGGTTTCACTGTTGAAGATGGTCGTGCCGCCCATAGTGCTAGCTCCAAACTTCTTGCCATGATGAGTTTAAGTTTTCTAGGGTATCAAGTTATGATGTCAAATTAGGTGGCCCTATGGTTGAAGTTCTTTAAATTTTATGGGGGATGTTAAAGTTGATTAAAGTGACACCGGTTAGGATCCTATGGTTCCCTTGTTCCGACATCATTATTTTCTATTGGATTCACTTAGTCCAAATGAATTTACTAAACTCAACGTAGTGAGTTCCATAATTTCATTTAGATCATTGGAAGCCTCGTTAGCAACCGTAGATTACCTCCTCTGAGGGATTCCCGATCATCCGATAGAGACGTCTTAATTTAGTTGTAGTTGTTATTTTGCATGATGTTTCTGATTAAATTTTGAGTTGTTTTATATTTTGAATGTTGTGGCGATGAATTTTTTCTTGGTTGATTTTAGTTTTGGTTTTGGTTTTGGTTTTATGGCCATTCTGACAGTTTTAGTTTTCATGAAAAGTGACATCATTGTTTAGCATGCAAGTTTGTGTTAGCATAAAAAGTATAGTATGAAAGTACAAGAAAGACGGCACTGTAAACTGTAAAAGCATACCTGGCGAGTCTTCTCGTTCCACCACCTGAAACTCAAAATGCATGTTAGAATATTTTATGTAAAGCGGAAAAAGTAAGGTTTTAGTGATCTTCCTAACCTTAAGACATATCTTGGAGGGTCCCTATGGGTTTGATTAAGAATGATTTTTATTAAGCAAAACATATTAAGTTTATTAGACCTCTGAGGTGTCCAACAGGTCTAGAGGAAGAAGCAGGTCCATGCTTCTCTCTCACTGCCTGGTGAAAAGTCTCGAGCTCATTTAAACTTATTATGTTGCTTAATAACCCATCTTTTAAATACCTTTAATGCTCAATGAACATTGATGTTTCAATTATCCTTAAGAGTAAGGTAATTATCACTTATAATTTAATTTGAGAATTATGCGTGTGAAGACCCTTAAAAGGGGCAAGTTAGCGTTATTGAAATACTTAGCCAATTTTTTTTAATTTTGGCTTGTAATCTTTTAAATATGTTCAATTTTAGTTATGTTCACTTTTCTAATCCTCATTTAATCAAATTTGATTTAGCCTAGGTCACTACTAAGCCCTTAAGATTTTGGTAGATGTCTTAGTTATTATTTTGAAACAGATTGAATTTTAAGTGATGATGATTCATTATCAAAAGTTTTGAAAGTCATTTGAACATCAAATAGGGGAGTTATATTAGTGAGTTATCAACTTCCAAAGTCATACCCCTAAGTCTAGGATCATTTAATTGACTAGACTTCCAATTTTTAATAATTTTAGGAAATTACAAATTTATCCTTTAATTATGAAAGAGTGAGGTTGGTTTCTACCGCAATCATCCAAATATGTTGGTTAGGATCAAAGGTTACCCATTTCCCTTTCTTGAATTAAGCCTAAATGTTAATTAAGGCCAAATTTCCAAAATTACACTTTTGCCCCCAAGGCTCTATTACTTCAAAATTTTTCAAATTCTATCCAAATGATATTAGAATTTTTATCCCACCTCAGTCATGGGTCAATTTAGACATCAGAGGAGAAAATGTGATTTTTAAAATTTAATTTAATTTACATATTTATTTTTATGAAAAAATAGGATTTTTCAAAGAAAATTTTATAACTTGACCAAGTAAAAGCCTAATCCCTTGAAATTTTTTCTAGGCTTAGAATTAGACTAGAGAAGCATTGGGGCCAAATTTCATGATTTATTGAGTTGTATTTGAATTTTAAGAATTATTTTAATTTCTGGAGTATTTTTTAATTATAAAATATTTTAAATGTGGAAAATTAAGTTTTATACTTTTAATATATCTCTCTGATGTCAAGGAAGCCATAGAAACAAATTTTAATTTTTTTTATTTTTCTTTGAATTATTCAAATTATTTCAGTGAAAATCCATTTTTAGCATTTAAAAATTATTTTAGCTATAAATTCAATATCCTACATTCTTAGGAAAAAATTTAGAACATTTCATGAATTTTATAATTTTTTGTGATTTTTCTCATTTTTTAATTATCTAAATATTAAAAATAGGCATAAAAATGGAATTTTTATTTTAATTTTAATTTTACTTTTAGAAAATTCCTCTAACCATATAGGACTAGAAAAACTAATTTTTATAATTTTTTGAGTTATATTTTAATTATTAAAAATCTTTTTAGTGCCAAAATTGTCATTTAACTTGAAAAATCATTTTGAGTTATTAAATGAGCACCAAATGTTTTGAAATTTTTATGGGGAGTTCTCTGAACTTTAAATCACAATGGAGATTAAAAATCAAGTCATTTAGATGTTTGTGTTACCCAAAATTAATTTTATTTTTTTCAGGGGTGGAAATTAGTCATGTTCTCAACAACTTAACTCATGAAATATTTTCTTAAGGGTTCTCTGGTCACTTTAAACCTTCCAAATTTTTCTTGGAATTTTCTAATCAATATGCTAATTATTATGATTAATTTTTGCAAATAATAGACATAAAACTGAAAACTATGACTCTCTGTCTAAAGATCTCCTCTGACTTTGGAAAAATCAAAGAATGTTCCCGAAGATAGAGACAATAACATTTCAAAATTTCAAGCCATGGTGAAATGTCTATATGCATGGAGAATCAAAAGATTCAAAACAAGGTTTAATTAATTAAAAACAAAACATGCATCAAATGGACCTTAAATTTTTTTCACATTGTTCTCCTCTGTTCACTAAGCAAGGGGATATTTTTATTTTTTTTATGATTTTTCTACACCAAGATATGAATTTTTAAAGTTAGGGCTATTTAAGTAAATAGGAAAATCCCTATTTTTCTATTTAAACATCTCAGCGCC
Source organism: Phalaenopsis hybrid cultivar (assembly GCA_002079205.1). Classification (NCBI taxonomy): domain Eukaryota; kingdom Viridiplantae; phylum Streptophyta; class Magnoliopsida; order Asparagales; family Orchidaceae; genus Phalaenopsis; species Phalaenopsis hybrid cultivar. Next base: position 31,244 of record JXCR01116361.1, read on the forward strand.
ACCTCAACCTAGGCCTCTCTGAAGCTCCATGCAGCGCACTTCAGTTCAAAGTTGCCATCCACGCCAGCAGCCATGCATCATACCTTTTCAAACTGTGCTCCTATCCAGAGATACCAGAGCCCTCCATTTGATACACACACGTTCCAACAACGCTTCATCATCATCCTGAATGGTCTAACTCGAGAACCATCCATTTTCAAAACTTGATATCTCTCTCATTTCTTAACAAAATTAATTGAATTTTTTTAAAAATGCTCATCTTGATTAGTAGATCATATATATACAGTTAAGATGCAATGAAGTCAAATCTAAACAAATGGAGAGTGGAAATAGGTTCAAGAAGAGGAGGAGATCAATACCTTGGCTCTGAGAAGGGAAGCTTTATTTAGAGTGGCTTGACATCGTAGAGGTCCAAGGAGGCTAGGGATTAAACCTCTTGTTGTGATGAAAGGCTTAGGTATGAGTTTCACCAAGCTCAATTTCAGGTGTTGGTCTAGAGTTATGTAAGGAGCTCTATATGAGGGAGATTTTATGGGGCTTCTTCTTCTTTTAATGTGGTGAAGGTGTGGGTGAGTTTAATTTGACTCTAGTGGAGTGTAGAGGTGTGGAGAGCTCTATCCTGTCTTTGGCAAGGTTTCGAGCTAAAAAATTGAACTCCAACAAGGGGATTCAAGGCAATGTGGTGGTTGGGTTGCACTAAGGAGGTCTTAAAGAGGCTCTAGAAGTAATTCGGAGGGGTCTCTCTGAGAAATTTTTTAGCACTCCCTCCATGGTCGTGGAGGTGAGCTTTTATAAAAATTGGCTTAAGGGTGGTTGTCATGGCCAATTGGGGTGTGAAATGCTTGGTTATGTGGTGGGCAGAGAGGCTCTAACATTTTATTTGAATGAGGTGACCTCTAAGTTTGAATTGGGTTTGATTCCATGGGGGTGGCTCTTATTTAGACATTTTCCAGCCACTAGGATGGTCGGTCAGACTAGGGGAGGTGGCTAAGAGGTCAGGTGAGCCAGGGGAATACGTCACAATAATTAAATGGGTTGGTGTTTTGTTTTGGCAAAAATATTCTTGGATTAAGCAAATATGGAATCAAGTCCCTTGATTTAGGAATCCTTTGGTCCATAGCTCATTTGCGTGGTTCCGTGGGGTTTGGCTTGGTGAATATGGTCCAAAATTTGGCTATGGTGGCCTTGCCTTGACCAAATTGACATGTCTAAGTCAGTCTTGGTGCATGGGTCCAAGTGGGTGTAAGTGATCAAAAATTGGGTTTGGGTTAGAATATCCATGTCAATTGCCCAATTAATTGTTTCATTTGATGTAGATGATTGTAAGGAACAATTTTGGTGAAGGGTTGGAAGGATTTTGAGTTCAAATGGGGGTTCAATTTAAAGGATTTTGGAGTTTTTGGTGAATTTGGGCATGTTGGGCTGGGTTTGGGTCTAGATTGGGCTAGCCTTTGCTTAAGTCCCAAATTGATTGTTGAAAATGGTCAATAGGAATGTAATGAAAAGTTTGCAACATAAATTGGGTGCCAGTTTTGGGTTAAGGCAGTCAATTTGGTGGAATTTAGGGACATTGCCAATTTGTGGAAATTTTTGGGATTTTTTGACTCAGGTTGAAATTAAGTAAAATTGAGGTTTCACCAAGGCCAATTCAAGGTCAAGTTTGATGTATAAGAATGTTATGAAGAGTTTACAACATAAATTGTGGCAAATTGAGTGGGTTATGGGTTTAATTAGGTATGATTAGGTCATGTGGCCAAAATTGGGGTTTTGATTTGGATCAAAATTGGCCTCAAATTATGGACCAATTGAGCTTGGATTTGATTTAAATTTGTCACATGGAAAGTGAATTTAAGTTTAGGATTGAAATTGGGGGAAATTGGGACCAATTTAATGGGCATTTGAGGTGGATTTGGGGAGATTGAGCCTTTTAATGACAATTTGAGGGTTTTGGACAAAGATGGTCAAATTGGGTTTGAGAAAAATGAAATTAGGAATATTTGGAAGGTTATAGAAATTTTTGGAATTTTTTGGAATTTTTGGAATTTTAGGCTAAGGAGGGGTATTTTGGTAATTTAGCAGTGTTTGGTGATTTTGGGTAATTTGGGTATTTTCAAATGGTTTGTAATGATTTTTGAACAAATTTGGGTATTTTGAGTGAATTTGGGGTTTTTGACCAAATTTAGGATTTCAATGGTACTTAAGTAATTTGGGGGAGTTTAGGGCAAAATACTAAGTTGAGTTTTTTTAGTAGAATTAGGGTGTTAGCCACCATAAATGAGCTCTGGACAATGGAATCCCCATTTAGGTCCTCTATGTGCTGGTCTTAGCTAACCCCTATCCTAGGGCCAGTGGTTTTAGGGGACCAATAACAACGACTTTATATATGCTTAAAAATACAAGAATTTGATACTGCTGCTAGAAGATTTAAATCCCGACAACGGCGCCAAAAACTTGACAGCTGTTATAGATTTGATAAAGATATGTATCAAATATTCAATAATTGCAAAGTCACACTTATCAACGAAAGTATAAGTATCGCTCAAGTAATACAGGGCTCTAATAGAGTCCTGGATATCGATCCCACAGGGAGTAATATTAGAGGCTACGAACTAAGATTTAAAAATAAAATACTTAATCACAATAATATAGTTCAATTTACATATTGGTCACTAATAGGCAATTGAAATAAAAATATAATGTTAATAAACTCTTAATTAACTAATTCTACTAATAAAGTGTCTAATGTAAAGTTCAATATATAAGAAAGCATCCTTCTCCTTGTCAAGAAATTTAAATGAATGGATAAATTGAATCAGTTCAAATTGTATTGTGCCAAATAGAAGCATACCTATTCTTTACCGTTTGGACAAGGCATAAAGAACATTGAGTAATCCTATGCTTACTGAATCTGCAGCTAGGCTGGGAGGATACCGGTTCTCACTTCGGAGCTCCCATGTCCCCTTCGCTTGAGGGCTAACATCTACACTTCAGCACCCAAATGATAAGACCAAATTCAAGATTTTAGTCTATCACTCTAAAATCTCCAATTCTACACACGATAATTTTTATTTCCCTTTTTATTTGCACCAAGCTTTCAAGAACTTTGACCTCCCTAAATCTTGGATGTAATATTCACTTTAGTTGTAAAACTTAACATATTTTAACAAATCAATAGGCCAGATTGAAAGTAAATTAAGATTGAAGTGAAAAGATCATCACAACTTCTTTAACATTCTCACGGAACAACCAATTCAAATCACCTTTTCACAAAATCTCAAGACAAGGAGAAAGACAGAGAAAACTACTTTGAACTCATGGAGAAGATATGACAAAACTTGGAATATATATATATAACCAAAGCCATAAAACTTCAATAAGTAAATACAACTTATCTCTAATTCCTCCCCAAGAAAACTCCTTGAAGTTCCTCTGAATCTCTTCCTTACTTTGCAAAACACATAATTCTCCTTCGAAGCGACAAGGAGGAAGAATTCTCTCACTTTCTTTCCACTCTTAAAATCTCTTAAAGAATTTCTCACAATACTAACCACTCTCTACACTTTAATGGGCACTACAAAAAAGAAAGACTCAGCGAACATCCCCTTTTTCAGCCTCCAAATGTTTTTTTTTTTAAGTTGTAGAAGAGTTTTCAAGAGTTGCCCAAGCGTTCCTTTAAAAATTGTCCACATTCAATGAATCTATTGAGAGAACCAACGTGCTCGCCGTCGCCAGCCTCGATGGCGCCGCCGGAGGCCTTCTAGAATATTTAATTTTGGACTCTCAGGAAAAACCCGTCGTCAATGGCGTCGAGCTCGCCGTCAGCGCCAAAGATCAAATCTTAATATTTCGATTCTTTTTGCTCCAAATTCACTCTTTTTTGCATATTTTTGCTCCAATGACCATTATTCAACATACCTGCAACAAAACATCAAAAATGTCTTTCTTTAAAGTGCAATATCATCAAAATCAGTGTAAAATAGCTATGAAAAACTCAACATATTTTCCTTTAGTCAAAATCCCCCAAACATAACTATTACTTGTCATCAAGTAATTTTAGTACTACATAAAAGTTATGATCTACTGTGGTAAAGTTTTAATTCAGAAAAGTATAATTTTAATTTAAGTAAATACCATTGTGAGACTTTCAGAAAAATTTTAAGTAAATAAATTAACTCTGTAGGTACAAGACTATCTAGTCATCAAATTTAAGAGTTCTTGTTTTCTATTCATTTTAAGTATGATTGTATGTTGTAATATCAAGTCACTTAAAATATTCAAATGATAGGAACTTTATTAGAACATTGCTGGTAAAAGATGTTATTCCATAAATATAAGTTCAGGAATGTATTTAGGTTTTCCCTTTAGGTAGGTCCAAGTGAAGCCAATTTTTTATCAGGCATCTCCTCAAGCTTCTCCTCTCTTACATATACATTTTTTATATATTTTTTTTTCATTTGGNAGCTTCTCCTCTCTTACATATACATTTTTTATATATTTTTTTTTCATTTGGATTGCTTTCAATCCTATATATTTTTCTTTTCTTTTAAGGGATTGTTGTCAACCCTTTCTTTTTTCCTTTTTCAAGTGAGGATTACTATATCTGGATAGTAATTGTTGTCAATCCTTTCTTTTTCCTTTTTCAAGTGAGGATTACTATATCTGGATAGCCTTTCAGGGTTTGTTGTCAATCCTTTCTTTTTCCTTTTTCAAGTGAGGATTACTATATCTGGATAGCCTTTATATTGTCAATCCTTTCTTTTTCTTTTTCAAGTGAAGATTACTATATCTGGATAGCCTTTAATAAGATTGCTGTCAATCCTTTCTTTTTCTTTTTCAAGTGAAGATTACTATATCTGGATAGCCTTTAATAATCCCACTTTTCTTTCCCTAAATTTGAAACTCAAAGCATTTCTTTACCTTATAAATATTTCATAGTGTTAAGCCTCAATCTTTTCTTCTCAAATGAATTTCCAGATTCTTAATACTTCAAAATATAGTTAGAGCTCCAATCTTTTCTTCTCAAATGAATTTCTAAGATTCTTAATATTTAAAAATATAGTGTTCTTTACTTTAAATAGTTAAATATAGTCTTATTCTCTTATACTAAATACCTTAATCTACAAAATTAATTTTTCT
>JXCR01116368.1:2556-15719 GCA_002079205.1 Phalaenopsis hybrid cultivar
TAAACTATGAAAATTATGGAGTCAGTTTGACTTCATCTTTTTTCAAAATTAAATTTTTTAATGTCCTTCTGAAGCGGGCAACGGGATTTCAATTTAGATGACCGACAGCTTCTTACGGGCAAACCCCACACCAAAAATAGTGCCGACAGCTTTTGGTGACTCCGCTGGGGATTAGCTTCTCTCCATTAAAATCAAGAAAATATTATCTTCATATATCGGTAATGTNGCCACAAGGCAACGATTGAGTGTACAACATTCAGAGGTTGGTGTAAGACCACCCCATGCACCTGGAACTGGTGACATCTTCTTGTTGTATCTATGCAGTCAGATATCATTGCTGGCCAATAATATCCGAGCCTTTTGATTTTCAGTTTCATCTTCGGCCCTAACTGGTGAGTGCCACACAATCTGGCGTGTACTTCTTTAACAATTTTCTATGCCTCGACTCTGCTCAAACATTGTAGCCACATCTGGTAGAACAATCTCTTGTATAGACGTCACCTACTAGAGCATCAGACATAGCCCTTTTTGTAATTTGATGTGCCATGACTTGTTCTCTGATAGCTTTCTATTATGCAAATATTTTATTAATGGTTTGCGCCAATCTTCATTGATATCAGCAACTGCATTCATCTCTTCTTCTTTTTCGAACTTGTGTAGAGTTTGGAGGTCAATTCGAGACAAAACTTGTCTTCCTTGTACCGTGATTTCAATGAAATCCTCCGGGGGACAAACCAGCTCCTTAACAAGTTCTTCTAGAGCATTGGCATGAGCATTATCTACCCTAGGAATCTGGTAGAAATTCACATTAGGGATATGCTCCAACAGCTTCATCGTGTACTGATTTTATTCTTCTAGCGTGGTTTCAAAATTTTGTATTGTCTGGTGACTTGTTGGATGACGAGCTTAGAGTCGTCGTAGATGGCAATGTTTATTATATCCATTGAGATTGCAAATTCCAATCCGGTGATTAAAGCTTCATATTCTGCCTCATTATTGGTGCATGGCTTTTTCAGGTGATATGAGAACCTCAATATACCCTTATCTGGCTTGATAATAATCAAATTAATCCCTACTTTGCCTGGTACAACTGTGTTTGATCCTTTGTCTTTTCTGGCTGATGAAGCACCATCGAAGTACATTTCCCAGCATTATGCACGGAAGAATTCCATTTGTAGTATCTGCTCATCTGGCAATTCTTTGTTGAGAGGTGACTCAGCTGGCAGTGGGTGCACAACAAGAAAGTCTTCTAGAATCTGTCCCTTGATAGCATGGAGGGCAACAAAAGTTATATCAAATTGCAATAAAATCATTGACCATCTTACTAGACGTCCAGAGAAAGTTGGTTGGGTCATCAAATATTGCAACAGATTAACTTTTGAAATTAGGGTAATTTTATGAGAAAACATGTAATGTCTAAGTTTTTGGGCGGAAAAAATTAACATTAGAAAATGCTTCTTGATAGGTGGATACCTTATCTCCATCGGTATTAGACGGTGACTCAAATAGTAGAGTGCATTTTCTTTACCCTCGTCATTGACTTGGGCTAATAGGGCTCCAAGAGAGTCATCTAAGGCCTCGGTATATAAGTATTAACGGTTTCCCTGGGATAGGGGCTGCCAAAATAGGAGGTGTCTTTAAGTATTTCTTAACGTCCTCGAAGGCCCGCTGGCATTTCTCTTCTCAAAAAAATTTGGCATCCTTTTCGATTAATGCCGAGAAGGACTGCACCTACCTGAGAGATTAGAAATAAAGCGTCTCAGATATGCCAACTTCCCCTGGAAGGAACGACTGCTTCAAGGTCTTAGTTGGAGCATTTCCAAGATAGCTTTAATCTTATCTGGGTCAATCTCGATTACCTGATGATGGACAACAAATCCTAGAACTTTCCCAGAGGTAACACCAAAAGCACACTTTAAGGGATTCATTTTAAGGACATATCATCGTAACCGTTAAAAAACAATCCTTAAATCACACAAATGTTCTATCTTTTGTTTACTTTTGATGACAAAATCATCTACATAGCATTCAACTTGCTTGTGAATGAGGTCAACAAAAATCTTCATCATTGAGCATTGGTATGTTGCTCCCGTAATCTTTAGGCCGAACGACATCACTATGTAACAAAAAATTCTAATAGGTGTTCTGAAGGCTATAAGTGCTGCATCCTTGGGAGCCATCTTGATTTTGTTGTATGTCAATGATCCATCCATGAAGGAGAAAATTCCATGTGTTGAAGCGATATCCACATCATTTCTGGTATTGGTAGTGGAAACTAATCTTTTGGACATGCCTTGTTCAAATCTCTAAAGTCTACATAAACACGGATTTGTCCATTTTTCTTCTTAACAGGTACAATGTTAGCCAACCACTTGGGGTATTGCTCTTCTTTCACAAAGTTAGTGTCTAATAATTTCTTCACCTTGACAATTACTTGTTGCTCTATTTCGAGGCGCATTCTTCTGGGAGCTTGTCTTACTAGGGTTATATTCTCTTCTACCCCAAGTTTATTAACTGCAACCTCTACTAACAGTCCTGACATCTCATCATAGCTCTATGTGAAGCAATCTTTAAATTTTGTTAACAATCTTATTGATTGCAGAGATTCTTCATCATTGAGTAGAGAACTTATAAATGTAGGTCGGGGCTGCTCTTCAGTCCCAAGGTTAATTTCTTTCAATTCATCAACAATTGATTTAGTTTCCTCCTCAAATTCTGGCGGAGCATTTTCTATTAGTTGATCAATAGAGTCATCCTCCATATCGAGGCAATCCTGTTTTGATTCACTAGTAACAACCATGCAAAATTTTGAATCATCGACTGACCCGACTGTACCAAATCTGAGACCCTCTTTTGAGTTGGGAGTTCGACTTTTAACATTTCATAATTTTTTAAGAAGTTGAAATTTATCTTTTGGCATTTGTTTTGGCAAGTGTCCCTATTAAATTAACTTTTGTACAAAAGTTGAAATGTAACCAAAAGGTAATTCCAATAACTCATTAGGATCGTCATCTAAATTTACATGATTTTTAAGATCAGTAGAGGTAGAAGCATGATAAAATTGGATTGGCTTTGAACCAATGCTACGGACTTTTTTGACCTCTAAACTCTCGACCTTCTGAGGGAGAATCGGAGTAAGGGTCCTGGTGTTCACATAGTGGTTTATCTGATCATACATTGTCTCGTATTTGCTTTTTACCTCATCTTTTAAGGATATCTTGTATTGAGGTTTCTTCTATTTTTTCATCATTATTTCATCTTCAGAACTGTCTTCAACACCAAGGTTGATGGTTGGCCCAGTCAGTTCAACAATTAAGTTGATTCTTCGACGTCCACGTTCCCGGCCTCGACCTCGGGTGCACGAGTTAAAAGAGCCTCCACCAACTTGTTGTGAAACAGTGGTAGAAGATTGCTGAATCGGAGTTGAATGACCTCCTCTTTGTGATTTTTCTAAATTTTCACTTTTATTTGTGACAATTTCACGAGAGAAGACGGTTTTCTTCAGAGGCGCGTAGTAGGCAGCATCTTCATGAATACCAACTTCAAGAACTGAAAATAGCTGTAAATCTCCCTTAATGCAATGCCCTTATCCCTCTTTATAATTTTGATGCACTGATGCAGAGACGATGGAACCATGTTGTGTTCGTTAATCCACGGTCAACCCAGTAGAGTGTTAAAAGAGGTCTCGGTGTTGATGATATGAAATTTAGCGGTTGTTGCTAGTTCTCCAATCTTCATAAACAGTGTAATAGATCCAAGGGCTCTCTCTCCCTTTTGGTTGAATCCCCTTAGCATCATTTTATTAGTCATAAGTTCCTGAGCTTCATTTTCTAAATAGGCCAATGTCTGTAGACTCATCAAGTTTAAGGATGCTCCTGAATCTACTAAAACTCTGGACAACACAAATCTCCCGATGTTAATGGATGTAAAGCAGTCGGTTGTGGTCGGCGGTACCAAGTAGCAAATCTTATCTGTGAAGGTTACTTCAGGTTGTTCTTTCAACGAACAAACTTCATCTGAGGATGAGCTGGCCAACTGAGCTAGGCAAATCTCTGGGTCAAGTAAAGCTATAACCATAGACTCTCTCATCTCCCTTGATAGTATCAGAGCATCTTAGATGCCTAATCTGGTCGGAAACTTCCTAAGATGAGCTAGCACGTTATAATCCACTTTGTATGATCCTCCAATTTTCTCTTGGTTGTGCAGTTCTTCCACTGGTGGAGGTGGAGGTAGCTCTTCTTGAGTTAATATTTGTTTACCTTTATCTATTGGAGCTATTATTGGGGGTAACACTCTCCCGCTCCTTAAGTTCACTTATGTAATTTCTTCTTCTTTTGACATCATTGTTGAATCTTTTAGTGTTTCCTCTTTGTCGGAAAGATCTAAGTTGATGGCAAGCAGTGCACCGTGGTGCTTGAGAATTGGTTCCTCACTCCCGGTGGTGTCGTAAGCGGTATCGTCAATGTCTTCTTCAGTCTTGTTAGTGAGTTCATCGGACTCAAGTATGTTTTGAGGATCATTTTGGGAATCAATATCAAAGCTAGATTGGTTAACATTAGTTACGTTATCACAAGAAACAGTTTAAATGTAGTCGAAATCAAAATCATTATATTCATAAGACCCCGTAGGGGTAAAAAGATAATCATACAAAGTCAGGGGTTCAAGGATTTTCTTTCCCGAATCCAAGACAACCAATCTAGTAGAGGCAGCCCCTATCCTACCCCCCGTGCTATCAATTTTTGCAGTGGTCTTCTTCTTTTTCTTTGTCTTTGACGATGACGAATCTCTTGGCAAATTCTTTGTCTCGGGTTTGGCAGGCTGAAGACTCTGAACGGAGGCTTGTTTTGATGCGTTTTAGATTTGATTCAATATCTTCTTGGATGATTTGCTCCAAACTTCATTCCATCCATCTTTTCTGGTATATGCAAAAGATTATTTTGATGAATTCTGTATTTAGTATATGACCCTCTTAAGCTTGTTCCAAGTCGTACTCCATCCATCTTCTTCAGTATACGGATCAATCGGAGAGATTGGTTTGGCCAAAATCATATTTATGGAACCTTTTTCAGGTTCTTTTAAATATTCATTTAGGATCATTATATTCCCTTCTTTAAGGTTCTTCTCGAGCCAGTCTTTAAAGATGAAACATTCTTCTATAGTGTGCTCAAGCAACATGTGGTATGGGCAATAATTTGGTTGATCCATCTTGTCGACCTCTTCGGGTTTCTTTGGATCTGGTAGTCTGAACTCAGGCTTCTTCATCAGACTTCTGAACTTTTTGGATACGGCTTCATCTTTGGAAGAATGCACCATTTTCTGTTGTTATGCCAGATATATTCTCTTATTCCCCATTCGAGGTGATCCTTCTTGAGGCGGTCGCTGGTTGGACTGGTTACTCTGTTTCTGAGCATGTTGTGATGAAGATTGGCAAGGATTTTCTAAATATATCTTCATTGGTTTTTTTCCTTTATCGACAGTTGCTACTATTCCTGACTTCTTTTCAAATACTCTGGTTGCCTTCAATTTCTCGTGAGAATCCATATGTTTGATTTTCTCTTGAAGACTGCTTGCTTTACTGAGTAGCTTCTCGATGGATTTAATGGTGAGTCCCTTGAGCATGAAAGCTACTGGCCCATGAATGCTTTTGAGTAAAATCTCAATTGCGTGATGTTCCTATAGTTGAGGTTCACACTTCATGCTAAGGTTTCTCCACCTCAAGATGTAATCCACCAAAGTCTCGTTGGGCTTTTGCTTTTCCATCATGAGCTCTCCTATAAAAATATGATCTTGCGCTCCGATAAATCTTTTCACAAATAATTATTCCAGCTTGGAAAATGTCTTAACTGATCCGTTGGGCAAATCAACATACCAATCGAAAGCAATCCCTAACAGGATGCTGACAAATTGTTGCAAGAGTAAAGCTTCGTTACTCCTCGTGTTACCACAACTGGCTCCTAAATGTGTTATATGTTGTTTGGGATTTCCAGTCCCATCAAATATCTTAAAGTTTGGGGCCATGAAACCCTTGGAGAAGGGTACAACATCAAATTCTTCCGGGTAAGGTGTACCCTTTAAAACCAATGCACCACCCTTAGATTGGGTTAAGGTCTCCTGAACTTGCTTGACCATTCGCTTAAATTCCTTCTACGACATGGCGCTCAATGGAGAATCCTTCTTTGGTTGCTCATCCCTATTTGTTGAGGCAACTTCTCTTCTTTCATCTATAATATGTATAATTTCTAGTTGGTTGACATTTGGAGAGGCTAACTGTGGGGGTTGATATTGTCCTTAAATTGTGGTCATGGAGGTCATGGCTGCGGCCATCTCTTCTATTCTTTTCTCAAGTTAGCTGACTTGCTCACCCCTTAAGAAAATAGCCCTACGCAGCTCATCTACGATATTTTCTTCGATAAGAGGTTGAGCCTCATGCACAGATGTAATGGTTTTGGTTTCAATGACATAGACATCCATGAAATCTTCTTCGAGGTAATCATTATAGTCAAAGTCATCATCATCATCAATGGAGACTCCATGTTCCTGAGCCAACTCAGAAATCTCGACCCTTAGCTTTTCAACTTTTTCTTCAATTATTGATTCTTGAATTGCCTTAAGATTTGGAGGACCCTGCTAGACCTCCTCCTCTTGTTCTTCTATCTCGCTGGCAATTGTTGAGACAATGTCAGATACTTTGGACCCTAGCTTCATTCCATGATCTTACCCTCCAAGCTCATTCGACTGTATCAGTACAACGACCTTGGGTAACCACACTTTCCTCTTTGATAATGATGTCTCAGGAAGGAGTGTCCTAGCAGAAACATCAGTATGTCGAGGAAAAATATGCTCCCCATGGCACAAACCGACTACAGTACTGGGAAATCTCTTCATCTTTTCCTTTGGAATTTTAGGAATTTCTTTATAATGGGTGATTGGCAGAATTCTCAAACCCATTCTTGACTTAACCGATCGATACCATGTGGTCTTAGTAGTGGTAGAACCTGTGGCAACAAAAGCAGTGTCGACCCTGCTTCCTAAGCAGAACCAGATAGGAGTACGGGCAGGCAAATCTTCAGTTGACTTCTTAGATCATCTGATCGATTTGATGTCCCTTAAAATTTCTTTCTTCATATGAGGGGAAATTGCCTGCCCCACTCGTTTAAGTAACTCATTAACTGAGCAGCCCTCTTTGGTAGCTAGTCTCTCGAAAACTGAACTGACTCGGGTGACAGGAGTAGGTTTCTTATTCTCCACACCCTGTCCATGAAGTGTCGGTAATGCTGTGGTAGTTTTTTGAATACTCTCGTATCCATCAGTATCCATTAAAGGATGGAATCTACTTCCGTGCAGAAGTGGATATGTTTACAGTAATCTTGATTCTTCTTAGTGAGGATCTTCCTTAATGGGTATCTCCTCAGAAGCCTGGGCTTTAATGGCCCTCCGAACTCTTCTGTTGCGGTTTCTCCTTTGAGTTTGGGTTAGTGGTGCAGTTCTTGAACTTGATCTGATTTCGAATACTGATTGTGTGAGAGCTAATCTCTCAGTCGAAGTTCAATCTTCAATGATCATTACTACTTTCCCCTTAGCAACAGCGGGGACAACAGGCTTGGTAGGCGTCATAGTGGCAACAGTAGTCTTGGCCTTCTTATAAGAAGGGAAGTCCTGAAGACAGTTAAGGTTGAACTAAGCAGAAGACTTCCGAACTTCTGGAGCGGTGACTTTCATCACAACTAATGGGGCCTTCCTGAGAATAACCTCGAGGTCTTCAAATCCGGCTCCAATCTTAATGGTAGGAGCGCCATTGCGGGCTTCATTGCTTGTCGACAAGTTGCAAGAAAAATTTAGTGTTGGGTAGGCCATTGTAGAAAAATTAAAATAGAAAGCTCTAGGGTTAGCTATATGGCCAAAAAAAACCTTGTAATCTTAGTGCAAGCACTAAAAATTAACAGAGGTTGATCTGTAGACCGGATAAATCTTAGTTTGTTGGGATTTTAAAATTTTTAGAGAAAAGGTTATTTAAAAGTAGAAAAATTTAATTAATATAAAAAAATTAAAGCGTGCGTAGCACAACACAATTCGATTCAATTTGCAAAATAGCAAATTAAACTCAAAAAGGAGATGTGAAGTGTTTAGGACCTAGTGTGGGACCAACTTAACAACGCACAATGCCTAGGTGGTACTAGTTCACCAACACACCTATTGGGGTCCAACCCCACATGAAGATTAAAAAGTCCTTAATGGCCTCCTGAACCCCTCTGTTCAAAGGTGGTTGAACAGACAGTCCTGAAGTCCAAAGAGTTGATTGTACTTTCCCAAGACAGAAATGGGTAAAGTATGTCAACAAAAGAAGAGTAATTTGGTCCAACAATGACATGGACACATTACTGATGTGTGAAGTAATATTTCCTGATTTAAATGGAGAGAAAAGCTTGTCCCCAGTGAAGTCGCCAGAAGCTGTCGACACTATTTTTGATTGAGTTTCCCGTAAGAAGCTGTCAGTCACCGAAATCGAAATCCTATCGCCCGCTTTGAAAGGACATTTTAATTTACATATAGATTTAAGTTTAGAAAATTATGAAACCAAACTGACTCCGTATTTTTCATAGTTTAAATGAAAGAACACTGTACCTCATACTCTGTATCTACCCCAAAGGATAAACATAAGACTTGAGGATGAAGCTCGATAAAATAAACTAAGAAATATATGACATCCGTTTGGTCTACGAAACCATTTTATTTGCCGACAATTTCCCCTATTTAATATGAAGAAGTAAATAGGGTTTATATTAAGCTCGGTTCGGACAAGCTTCCTATAAGGGCAAGCCCCTATAGTTAATTACATCTTAAATGACCAAAGTCACATAAGAAAACTCTCGATAAAAATCAGGAAATGTTATCTTTAATGAGTTCAAAAGGATAGGACTTTTCAACGAAATTGAACAAAGTGGTGTGAATGGGGAAAGGTTCAAATTTGGAGCATTTTATTGTAGAGTCCAAAGGAGGAAGAACTAGGGGATGTCATGGATCCGGAGGAGAACCTTGGTGACTTCCCATTCTATCCTATTGTTTGGCTTCAGTTTTAAGGAAAAATTTATTTTAGTATTTCATCCTATCAATTTTATTTGTTAGGGCTTACATTCGTGTGAAACAATCGGACAAGTAGGCTGGAAGATGTGAGGATTTAGGTCGTGATAGACGACAACCTTAGAATCTTAAGAGGAGTTAGAGCTTAATTGTACAACAAAGCTGTACAAAGGCCTAAAGATAAGATGAGGATTTATGTTGCATAAGCAAATAGCCTTAAAATCCTATGGCTTGTTGTTTAATTCTAAGAAAGGAAATGGTTTAGCTGGGGAAGACATGTTTTGTTGTTGAAGATGGTTGTGTTGCCCACCATGCTAGCTCTAAGCTCATTGTCGTGACAAGTTTAATTTTGGGTGTCAAGTTATGATGTCAAATCAGGTGGCCCTATGGTTGTAGTCTTTTAAATATTATGGGGCATGTTAAAGTTGATTAGAGCGACACTGGTTAGGATCTAATGGTTCCCTCGTTCTGGTACCACTATTTTTTTTTGGATTCACATAGTTCAAATGAATTTACTAAACTCAACTTAATGAGTTCCATACTTTCATTTAGACCGTGGGAAGCCTCGTTAGCAACTGTAGGTTACCTCCTCCGAGGGATTCCCAATCATCTAATAGAGACATCTTAATTTAGTTGCAATTGTTTTTTCGTGATATTTGTGATTAAATTTTGAGTTGTCTTATGTTTTGAATGTTCTGGGGGTGAATTTTATCTTGGTTGATTTTAATGTTGGTTTTGGTTATTTGTTTTTCGACTATCCTAGTAGTTTTGGTTTTCATGCAGGGTGACATCGTTGTTTAGCATGCAAGTTTTGTAAGCATAAAAAGTAGAGTATGAAAGTACAAGAAAGATGACACTATAAACTATAAAAAGTGTACCTGGAAAGTCTTCTCATTCCATCACTTGAAACTCAAAATGCATGTGAGAGCACTTTATGTAAAGCGTAAAATTAAGGTTTTAGTGATCTGCCCAACCTTAGGTCATATATTGGTGGGTCCCTATTAATTTAATTAAGGACGATTTTTTTGTTAAGCAAAACATATTAAGTTCAGTAGACCTCTGAGGTACCCAAGAGATCTAGAGAAAGAAGCAGGTCCATGTTTCCCTCTCACAGCCTGGTGAAAAGTCTCGAGCTCTTTTTAAACTTATTAAGTTGCTTAATAACCCATCATGTAAAATACCTTTAATGCTAAATGAACATTAATGTTTCAATTATCCCTAATAGTATGGTAATTATCACTTATAATTTAATTTTAGGATTATGCACGTGAAGATCATTAAAGGGGAAAGTTAATGTTATCAAGTCATTTAGCTAACTTTTTAATTTGGTCTTGTAGTGTTTTAAAGATGTTCAATTTTTAATTATGTTCACTTTTCTAATCCTCATTTAACCAAATTTGATTTAGCTTAGGTTACTACTAAGCTCTTAAGATCCTGGTGGATGTCTTAGTTATTTAAAAAAGGTTGAATTTTAAGTGATGATGATTCATTTACTTTTTTCTGAGGTATTATATTAGTTAGTTATCAACACCCAAAATCATACCCATATGTCTAGGATCATTTTTTTTAATAGACTTCCAAATTTTAATAATTTAAGGAAATTGCAAATTTATCCTTTCAATTAAGAAAGTGAGATTGGTTTCTACCAATTAATCCCTTATGTTTCAATCATCCAAAAATGTTAATTATGATCAAAGGTTGCCCATTTCACTTTCTTGAATTAAGCCTAAATGTTAATTAAGGCTGA
Organism: Phalaenopsis hybrid cultivar; assembly: GCA_002079205.1. Taxonomy (NCBI): domain Eukaryota; kingdom Viridiplantae; phylum Streptophyta; class Magnoliopsida; order Asparagales; family Orchidaceae; genus Phalaenopsis; species Phalaenopsis hybrid cultivar. The sequence goes on from JXCR01116368.1 coordinate 13,382, forward strand.
ATTTCTAAAATGACACTTTTGCCCCTAAGGCTCTAATACTTCATAATTCATCAAATTTAATTCAAATGACTTTATAATTTGCATCCCACCTCACTCATGGGTCAATTAAGATATTAGAGGAGAAAATTTGATTTTTTTTTTAATTTAATTCAATTTATATAATTATTTATATGCAAAAATAGGATTTTTGAAAGAAAAATCTATAACTTGACCAAGGAAAAGTCTATCACTTGAAATTTTTATTGGAGGTAGACTCAGACCAGAGAAGCATTGAGATCAAATTTCATGATATATTAAGTTTTATTTGAATTATTAGAATTATTTTAATTTCTGGAGAATTTAATAATTATAAAATATTTTAAATGTGTAAAATTAAGTTTATATTTTTATTAAATATCTCTAAGATCAGGAAGCTAGAGAAATAAATTTCATATTTTTTCTAATTTTTCTTTGAATTGTTAGGATTTTTTTAGTGAAAATCCATTTTTAGCCTTTAAAAATTATTTTAAGCTTCAAAATTCAATACCCTTACTTAGAAAATAAGGAAAAATATTCTAATTATTCCTAAGTGCTTAGGATATAATTTAGAAAATTTCCATGAATTTTATTATTTTTGTTATTTTTATCATTTTTAATTATTTAAATATTAAAGAAAGGCTTAAAATGGAATTTTTATTTTAATTACAAATTTATTTTTAGAAAATTCATCTGATCACAAAGAACTCCAAAGCTAACATTTATAATTTTTTTAGTTATATTTTAATTGTTAAAAATTATTTTAGTGTTAAAAATGACATTTAACTTAGAAAATCAATTTGAGTTATCAAATGAGCTCTAAATATTTTGAAATTTTTTATGGGGAGTTCTCTGAACTTCAAATTACAGTGGAGATTAAATACTATATTTTGAAATTTTTTATGGGGAGTTCTCTGAACTTCAAATTACAGTGGAGATTAAATACTAAGTCATTTAGATGTTTATATTTCCTAAAGTAATTTTCTTTGTGTTTTAGGGTTTGGTAAATGTTAAGTGTATTCTTAAAGACTTAGCCAATGAAATATTTTCCAAAGGGCTCTCTGGCCACAATAAACCTTCCAAAATTTTCTTGGAATTTTCTAAGCAATATGCTAATTATTATGATTAATTTATGCCAATAATAGACATAAACTTGAAAAATATGGATCTTTGTCTAGAAATCTCCTCTGACTTTGGTAAAGTGAGAGAATGTTCCTAAGATAGAGACAACAACATGGCAAAATTTCAAGCCATGGTGAAATGTTTATATGCATGGAGAATTAAAAGACACAAAATAGTTAATTAATTAAAAATAAAATATGCATCACATAAACTTCAAATTATTTAGATATTATTTTCCTTTATTCACTAAGCAAGTTGGTATTTTTATTTTATTTTTGTGATTTTTTTACACCAAGATATGAATTTTTGAAGTTAGGGACCATTTTCTGGTTTATTTAATTCTTTATTTATCTATTAAACAACAAGCATTGGATTTTGAGGTTGTTTGCTTATGCAACATAAATCCTCAACTTATTTTTAGGCCTTTATACAGCTTTGTATAGCTCTGTTGTACAATCTAAGCCCTAACTCATTTTAGGATTCCGAGGTTTTCGTTTGTCACAACCTAAATCCTCACATCTTTCAGGCCATTTGTGTGATTGTTTCATATAAGTGTAAGCCCTAATTAATAAAATCGACAGAGTGAAACATTTAAATAATTTCTCTCCAAAACTGAAGCTAAACCATATGGTAGCATGGGAGTCACTGAGGTTCTCCTCCGGATCTATTACATCCCCTAGTTCTTCCTCCTTTGGACTCTATAACAAAATGTTCCAAATTTGAGAAATTCCAATTTCACACCCCTTTGTCCAATCTCGTTCAAAAGTCATATCCTTTTGACCTCTTTGAAGATAATATTCATGATTTTTATCGAGAGTTTCTTAGATGACTTTAATTGTCTAAGATGTAATTAACTATAGGGGTTTGCCCTTATAGAATCTTTTCCGAACCCAGCTTAATATAAACCTTATTTAGTTCTTCATACTAAATAGGGGAACTTGGTTGCAAATAAAAAGGTTTTTGCAGACCAGATGGATGTTACATATTTCTTAGTTTATTCGATCGAGTCTCGCCCTCAAGTCTTGTGTTTATCTTTCGGGAAAGATACAGGGTTTGAGATATAGTGCTCTTTCATTTAAACTATAAAAAATATGAGGTTAGTTTGATTTCATATTTTTCTAAGACTATATATGTATATATATTAATATACATATCTATACATATATATATAGATATACATATATATATATATATATATAAA
>JXCR01116368.1:15885-51530 GCA_002079205.1 Phalaenopsis hybrid cultivar
ATATACATATATACATATATATATATACATGATCATTCTGTTATTAATCGAGTCTCGCCCTCCGGTGGCTGACAACTTCCAACGGGCAACACACTCCAAAACACAAAATAGTGCCAACAGGAATTAAGGTATTATGCATATAGATCATTCTGTTATTAAGTATTTAATGAAAAATAAGGATGTAAAATCTAAACTAATAAGATGGATTCTTCTTTTTCAAGAATTTGACTTTGAAATAGTAGATAGAAGAGGACCTGAGAATCAAATTATTGATCATCTGTCTAGGCTTAAATTAGAAAAACTACTCTTTATTGAAAAAGAGATTAATGAACATTTTCCAGAAGAAAAATTGTTCATTATTAATGAGTGTCGTGTTTCATGGTATGCCGACATTGCAAATTTTATTGTTGTGATGTTATACCCAATGGAATGACATACAAACAAAAGAGAATATTTTTATCTGAAGTTAAGACTTTTATTTGGGATGACCCATTTTTATATAAACAAGAAAATGATCTAATTATTCGAAGATGTGTGCCTTTAGAAGAAACTTTTGAAGTTATCCAAAAATGTCATAATTTTGATTTTGGGGGACATTTTGGTGTTGAGAAAATAACATTCAAAATTTTAGAATCTGAATTTTATTGGCCTACAATCGTTAGAGATCTTAATGCTTATATCAAAACTTGTGATTGATCCAAACAAGTAAGCAGTATTTCTAAAAGGAATGAAATGCCCCTCAATTATGTGTTAGAAGTTTAGATATTTGATGTTTGGAAATTAGATTTCATGGGACCATTTATACCATCTTACGAGAATTTATATATATTGTTAGCAGTAGATTATGTATTCATATGGATAGAAGCTATTGCTTTACCTCGATGTGATGCTCAAAGTGTTGCAAAGTTTTAAGAATGAACATATTTTTTACATTTGGGATAATGAGAGTAATCATATTTGATGGGGGAAGTCATTTCAGAAATATAATAATGGAAAAGTTATTAGAGAAATATCATTTTAATCATAGAATTGCCACTATTTATCATCCTTACACAAGTGGTTTTGCTGAATTATCCAATCATGAAATTAAAAGAATATTGGAAAAATCTGTAAATCTAACTAAAATGGATTGGTCAGTCAAACTTGACTATGCTTTGTGGGCTCATAGGACTGCATACAGAACTCATATAGGAATGTCCCTATACAGACTAATATTTGGGAAAGCGTGTCACTTACTAGTTGAACTTGAGCATAAGGCATATTGGGATATTAAATAATTTAATTACAATTTAAAGGAAGCTGGTGAGAAAAGACTATTGCAATTGAATGAGCTTGAAGAGATAAGGAATGAATCTTATGGAAGTGCTAAGATTTACAAAGAAAAGATGAAGATGTGGCAAGATCGGAGGACTCTTACTAAAACTTTTCAGCCAGGGCAGGAAGTATTGCTTTATAATTTAAGGTTAAGATTATTTTCAGGAAAACTTAAGTCTAGGTGGCTGAGCCCATTTGTTGTGTTGAAAGTTTATTCCTACGAAGCTGTAGATATCAAAGATCCTAAAACTGACAAAATATTTAAAGTGAATGGTCATAGGCTGAAATCCTACTTTTTAGGTGACCGACTTAGATTAAATGATTTTATAATGTTGGGTCAACCAGAATAAGCACTGGTTGCGTTGGGCTGACAACATTAACCCAAGCACTCTTTGGGAGAAAACCCATAGTTATCTTTGTGTTGGTTTAACTATTATGTTCTTGAGTTCGATTTAGAAAATTTTGGTAGTATTTTGACTTTATAATGAGTTAGTTATTATTCTAAGGCCTTAAAAGATGACTTAAACATGTTAGAACATGTATTTGGGCGTTAAGTTGACCTGTAAATTGAGCACCGATGCTTAAGCGCCAATATCTGACGCTTAAGCGTCGCGGTTAAAAAACATGTCTGAATTTCAGTTTCTATAAGTTTTACCTGAGATTTAGGATGTGCCTATGAGTTATGGGAGAGTTTGTAGCCTATAAATAAAAGGGTTATTTAAGGATTTTTTTACCACAATTCAATTCTAACCCTAAATCGAGAGATTTTTGTAAAAATGTTATCTTGGGAGAATTACTTTAAGAAAAAGGAGGAGGCAATGAGAAAGAAGTTTTTTAGTCAGAGTGCGCAAGAGTTATATAATTGTTTCCTAGTCATTAGTATCAAAGGAATAGTGGATAAAATCACTAAAATTGAGGCTGACAAGGCTTAAATTGAAGTAAAAGTGATGGAAGTTAAAGCATATCTAAATAATATGGGATGGTAACTTAAGATGCAGTTTAGCCATATCGGTTTTATAGAAGAAGCGTACAAGGCTATGTATTTGAAGAGCAAATGGATTGAAGAATATTCAATAAGAGTTATTAATCATCATCCTTTCTTTCATATTTACATTCCAAATGCTGATAAAGAGACTAATGATAGGTCAGGATTCATTCCACCAAATGGAGAATGGAATTAAGTTTGTGGTTTAATGTTTATGTGTTTAGTGTTTGATTGTTAATGTTAAGTGTGCTTAGTATGTTATCCATGTGATGATTGTCTGGTGTTTGTTCTTAAGAATTTTCTCACCCAAGATCATTTGGATTGAGAATCTATGTATTAAAAATGTTTGCAATCATTCAAAAATGAATATAAGTGTTTGTTTGTGTGAAATTTTATTTTAATTAGCGTTAAAGCAAATTAGTTAAGATTGGTGAATCTTGAGTAAGAGGAAAGTTGAAACGGTAGAAAATAGTTGTTAAGGAGTTATGAGACCATGAAGTGTTGGTTGACTTAGGCTAAGAGTGCATTTAACTTAAATTGAAAAAATCAAAATTTATGCACTGGCGCCTAAGCGCCAAGAACCACGCTTAACCGCTGGTTCACGTGAACCAGTTTGCGAACATTTTAAGTGACGATTTGGTCTAAAAAACACCATTTTTGCACCTCACCTTCATCTTCTTCCTCGATTTTTCCCAATTTTGAAGCTAGTGCACACCTATTTTGAAGATTTCTTTGTGTTTTGAAGCAAAAATTACTAGATTTGATATCCTTGAGGTAAGAGCTTAACTTTTATGTAATAATTTTTTTAATTTTCACCATGTATTTTGAGCACATTCTTGAGCTACTTGAAAATCGCTATTCATTGTGAAAATTTGAGAAAAATCTATGAAAAATACATGGATTTGTTAATTTAAGCTTTTAGGAGTTGAGTTTAGTGATTTAGAGTTGAATTTAGAGTTTATTGTAAATTTTATATATTTCACTTTTATGTAAAAATTTTTTATTTTCACCATGTGTTTTGGGCACATTATTGAGCTACCAGAAAATAACTATTCATTGTGAAAATTTGAGAAAAATCTATGGAAAATACATGGATTTGGTAGTTTAAGCTTTTTGGTGTTGAGTTTAGTGATTTAGAGTCGAATTTGGAATTTATTGTAAATTTTATATGTTTCTTTTTAGAAGTGACACCAAGAATGAAGAGGAACAAAGGAAAGCCCCAATTCAATTCAAGCAAGCTTGTTAGTGTTAGAGCTCGGGATCGATACAGTGATGCACTGCAATCAAGGAAGTTGATTCTTGAGCGTTGTTTTAAAAGTCTGGGAGGAGCTATAAAAGAACTGATTGTTCATCTCCAGTGAGAGTGATTCTGTTGTTTTTCTGCTGTAGCAGTGATTTCTGTGGTATGGGAGTTCTATGTAAATCTCCCTGAAGCTGAAGAAGGAGTCATTATGAGAGGAAAGACAATGCCTTTTTCACCTGAGGTAATAAACTAGTTTGATCATTTACCCTCGAGTACTTTATGTTTTTATTCAAAGTATAGTCCTACTGAGGAGGAGTTAGACGAGATCATTTCATCTTTGATTGATGGGAGAGGGCTTTGTTAAATTACAAATGAAAGGAGAGTTAACTTTTTCACTTCGAAGTTGAATGTCACTGCAAAGGCATGGCATTATTTCATTTCTGCTCGTCTGATGCTTACCAATCATCTTAGTGAAGTGACCCATGATTGAGCAACTTTAAACTCTTGTATCTAGCGGTTCAAGCCCATTTACATTGAAGCTTTGATTCATAGTGTTATTATCAGTTTTACTGTAGTCACTACTACTGCAGTTTGGGATTTGCATCCTTGATCTTTTCGTTATGTGAGCAGGATGGAGTTAGATTTGATAGCTAGGAAGAGATCTTGCAATCCCTTAAGCCCATTACCAGTGTGAATGTGAAATCTTATTCACATCATTCTATTTTTGGCTAGAGAGGATGATTTTCTAGTAGTTCTGCTGCTTCCACGTCTTGAGCTTCTACTTTATGTGCTTCTACATCTCAGGGTTAGACTTCTGGATCTGATTCTCAATTACAACTATTGCAAATGATTTTGGATAAAGTTAACTACACTGTGGATAAAGTATTAAATTTAGAAAATTTGTTGGGCATATGGATGTATACATGAAGAGACATAGTGATTATGAGGGAGAATACAACTTAGCTATGGAAAACCTCATGAGAGGTAACCAAGATGTAGTTTTTCCTCAATACCCAATATATCAACCATATGAGCCTACAACTCCTTGGTATATTGATGAGAGTTATGCAAAGCATAAGGAACATTAACTAGATTTATATTTTTGTTTTATTTTTAGTTTATGTATTGTTGTGAACTGTTGATGGTGTAATTATTATGTACTTTTTATTGTATTTAGAGATGTATTTGTTGAGACTGTTAGCCTTTGTTATGCTTTATTTCATTAGACACTATTGTGATGTATCTATGATTTTGTGAGTAGTTATTATGTTTTTGTGGTAGTAATTGTGTTAATTGTATTATTTAGCATATTTAGTTAGTCTCTGCTGAACTTAATTCTGGATTTTAGGAAGCTTTAGAATATAGCTAACTTATCGCTTAAAAGCTGCATGTTTTAAATTTACAATTTACAACTAGATATTTTTCTTTATGTTGCAGTTGTATATATTTTTTAGTGTGTTTGTTTGCTTTTATGTTATACTCCACTTCATAGAAGTCTAATGAATCTCTATATATTAAGTAATGAAAATTTGATCAATTTATTTTTTAATCCTGTTTTTAGTTTTTGTACTTGCATTTTAAGATGTAAAAATTCCTACTGGCATGTTATTTTTAGTTTTCATTTCTGCCAATATTTATATGAGATGCTAAAATATTTTATTCTATTAAAAATTTATGTTTGGGGGAGGGATTAAAAATTTTCTAAAAACTTGAAATTTATTTGTTCTCAAATTTATTTCAAATGAATTTGATTTTGATTTGAAGGAAAATGATCATGTATATGAAGTTATATTAGGGAAGCAAAATTTTGAATATACAAAAGAGTAAGTGAATCTAGTTAAAATTTATAATAATGAAGAAAAAATTAAAGTTCAAATTTTTTAGTGTGAAAAATGCTAAGTATAGTGTAACTATCTTTAGTAGGAAAAATTGTATTTTTGAAAAATTTAGAAGATTTAGACTTTCATTTTCAAAACTTAAATTTCTTATATTGAAAGTAATTTTTAAAAACTTTTATTATGTTTTTAAGTAAAAGAAATATATCAACTCTTTGCTTTAGGAAAGGAAGAGTGGAATTCAAAATCATTAAAGGTCTATCCAGATATAGTAATCCTTGCCTGAAAAAGAGAAAAAGAAAAATGAAAAAGAAAAAGAAAGAAAAAAAAGAAAAAGAAAAAGGAAAGAAAAATTGAAAAAGGAAGGAGAAGCTGAGGATAAGTGCCTAATCAAAATTTGGTTCCACATCTGATCTTTATAAAGTATAAGACTTGAAAAACTCTTAAGCTTAAGGAAATAATGTGGAAAGTTAAATTATGCTTAACAAATTCTTAAAGTAGAGATTATAGAATGCCTAAACTCTATATTTAAAGAATCTACAATATTTTCGAACTAGATAGAAACTCAAATTTTCATATTTCTTAACATTAAAAATTCTTAAACTCTAAGTTGGTCTCATTTACTATTATTTTTTCTAAATTGGGTTACTATATTTCTACATCAAAATTTTAGTAACTCCTAAAAAAACTCATATACATCATCTACTTATTTAGTTTTTAAAATATTGAAGTGTCACTTGAGGACAAGTAAAATTTTAAACTTGGGAGAGTTTGATACACCTAAAATATATAAACTTTTAATACACAATTTTATACCTATTTTTGAGATATTGCACTTTAATGAAAGGTATTTGTATGTTTTTCTTTCAGGTACAATCAAATGGATGAAAAATCGTAAAAGGAGTGAAAAAGGGTCAAATTTGGAGCAAAATTGAAGATCGTGCAAAAATGAACTAAGAAGCCTAAGCGCCAAGGACTGGCGCTTACACGCCAGTTATACAAATAGAGTCACGCCTAAGCGCCAGGTACCCCGTGTTTAAGCGCCAGAAGTAGTTATTTGATGATTCATTGAATTTAGACAAATTTTTGAAGAGGTGCTTGAAGCAAACCTTGGTAAGAACATGGGAAATAGCCCATGGACACGAAAATTCATTTAATTAGCTTTTCAAAGGAGGCAACTTCTAGAATATTCGTTGAATGAAGACACATTTTGAAGAGTCTCCAAGGCACCCTTTAGATTTTTATTAAAGAAGACTTGGATCATCAAAGGGGAGGGTNAATAAATTTTTGAAGAGGTGCTTGAAGCAACCCTAGGTAAGAACATGGGAAATAGCTCATGGACACGAAAATTCATTTAATTGGCTTTTCAAAGGAGGCAACTTCTAGAATATTCGTTGAATGGAGACACATTTTGAAGAGTCTCCAAGGCACCCTTTGGATTTTTATTAAAGAAGACTTGGATCATCAAAGGGGAGGGTTAATCAAACTTAACAGCCATCATTATCCATCCAAGTAGCCGTCGTCACCGCCATCCTCACCAGCCACTTTTATTTTATTTTAAGTTGTAGTTTTTATTGTGAATGAAGAAAGAGAATTCAAAGGAAGTTTAAGAAATTTAGTGGAGAGGATTTGAGATAAGTTTTTATCTTATGANAATGATGAGAATTCAAAGGAACCTTATGAAATTTGGTGGATAGGATTTGAGATAAGTTTTTATCTTTATGACTACAATTGGTTTTGATTTAGATTTCTTGTTTTTGTGATTCTACTTTTAAACTCATGTGTGGTTGTGTTTTCCCATTGGATGCTGAATATGTTTATTTATCTTTCTCCTTAAAATGATAAGTGATAAGGTGTTGAAAAGAAGTTGTGTGAAGTATTAGACTTCAATGTTGGAATAATATGTGTTGATTTGTAACCTTGTACATCATTTACTTCTTGATTTGGCCGATTAAGATGTTAATACCTGTTGTGAGAACATGTAAGATCCGAGATAGTATTGCTTAGTTAACAAATGGTAACAATCGCACATTGATTTCATGGATGAGAATGTAGTTCATGGGGTTGCATGCAAATAAATAGGGAAATAAACTTTCATAGGTATAAGATTAGAGGACTTTAGAGTGACAGGCTAAAGCCCCAAATTTGATTTATATTTTTAGATTTTGATATGAGATGTTAGCCCTAGGTGGGGCGAGAAGAGGGAACTCTAGAGTGAGAGACAATATCTTCCCTACCTAATCGATCTTCAAAACTATTCAAACTATTGGTTATCCAATGTTTTTTATATCATCTCTAGTAAGGGTAAGGAATATTATTGCTCTTATTTGGTACAACACATTTAGAATAATTCCACAATAGAATTTCTATACTTGTTACTGATTCATGATAAAGAAAAATATATTTTACTTATATTACCTTCATCTTGCAAATATTTAGTTAAATTAATTAGTTGCTTGCTTTATTTTCAAATGTCAAAAATTACAAAAAGAATCAAATTTTCATTCATATTATAGTATCTTAATTTTAAGTAATAATAATTTGCTAGGTAAAATTTTTGTTATCTAAACTTTATAACTTAAAAAAAAGTTGCATATTGCTAGTTTTCCCTGTGGGTTAGATACTCAGGACTTAATCAAAAAGTCTTATATTACTTCATAATGATACGAATACTTGCATAATATCCCATATTTAAATATTATAATTCTTTTTTTTTTTGCTTCGTACTAAAAAATTTGCCTAACTTTTGTTTTGGATCAAGTTTTTGGAGGAGTCATTAAGCATATAACCACATACATCGCAATAAACATCTATATAGAAAGTTGGGATCATGTAGGATAACATAAAAGTAAATAAACTAATAGACATTCGCAATTGCAACATAAAGAAAATACCTGGTAGTAAATTGAAAATTTTAAACATGAAGTTTTTAAGTGAAAGTTAGTAATATTCTAAACTCTCCTAAGCCTCAGGATTAAGTTCAACACAGACTAACTAAACACATTAAACAATAAAGTAAACATAATTTCTACCACAAAAACAAAATATAACTACTCATAAGAACATAAATACATCACAACAGTGTCTAACAAAACAAAACACAAACAAAATTAACAGCCTTAACAAGTACAACTCAAAACTAAACAACAATACAATATAACTGTACCACAAAAAGTTCACAACAATACATTAAAAAAACTAAACTTTAGAACTAAGTCTAATCATCCTCCTCCTCATTAGCATCACTATCGTCACTATGCCAAACAGTTGCAGGCTCATATGATGAATATTTTGGATATTGATGGAAAACTATACTCTGGTCACCTCTCATGAGGTTTTCCATAGATGATTGGAATTTCTCCTCATAATCATTATGTCTCCTCATATATCCATCTATATGATCTGCAAAATTTTTTAAATTCATTACCTTATTAGTGGTATAGTTGATGTTGTCCAATATCCTCTACAATAATTGTAACTGTGAATGAGATCCTGAAGTCTGACCTTGTGATTTCGAAGCACGTGAAGTAGAAGCTTGAGATGTAGAGGCACCTCAACTGCTAGAAAATCCACCTCTCCACCAAAAAATCAAATGTTGTGAATAAGAATTCACATTAACACTAGTAATGGGCTTGAGTGGCTGCATTATCTCCTCCCAGCTATCAAATCTAACACATTTCTGCTCACATAATGAGAAAATCAAGGATGTGAATCCCAAACATGCAATAGTAGTAGCGATGACAAAACTAGTAATAATATCATAAATTAGAGCTCCAATATCAATGGGCTTGAACTGTTGAATGCAAAAGTTCAAGGTAACTCTATCTCGGGTCACTTCACTGAGGTGATTTGTTGGCAGCAGACGAGCCAAAATAAAGTAGTTCCACGCCTTCACAGTGGCATCCAACTTTTATGCGGGCAATTTGACTCATCTTTCATTTATAATCTTCCACAATCCTCTTCCACCAGTCAATGATGACATAATCTCCTCTAAATCCTCCTCATTCAAACTATAGTTTGAATAAAAACATAATGTACTTAGGTGCAATTGATAAAGTAGATTTATTCCCTCTGAGGAGAAAGGTACTTGTCTTCCTCGAACCATGACTCCATCATCTTCAGCTTCAAGGAGATTCTCATAGAACACCCGAACAACAGAAATAACGACCACATCAAAAAAATAACAAAATTGCTTCCACTGTCGAAGAACAATCAAGTCTTCTATTGCTCCACCTGGAATCTTAAAACATCGCTTAGGGATCAATTCCTCGATTGCAGTGCATCACTATATCAATCATGAGCTCTCGAACTAACAAACTTGCTTGAATCAAAATGAGCTTTTCCTTTGCTCCTCTTCATTCTTGGGGCCATTTCTAAAAATCATATAAAATTCACAATAAATCTCAAATTCAACTCTAAATCATTAAACTCAACTCCTAAAAGCTTAAACTATCATTTTATATGTATTTTCCATGGGATTTTCTGAAATATTCACCATGAATAGTGATTTTCAGTCAAATCCATAATGTGCTCAAAATACATGGTGGAAATAAAAAAATTTTATATAGAAATGAAGCCCTTAGCTCAAGAAGATCAAATATAACAAATTTTGCTTGAAACCATCAAGAAATCTTAACTTAAGATGACGCTCTAGCTCCCAAACTCATGAAAACCGAATGTAGGAGGAAAGAATGGAGTTTTTTTAGCCCAAAATTCACTTTGAACCATTCATGATCCAGTTTACGTGAACCAATGCTTAAGCACAAAATAGTTCGGTGCTTATGCGCTAATCTCATGTCTTAGCCTGCGCTTAAGAGCAGGGTCTTAGCACTTATGCGCCAATGCCTAAATTTTTATATTTTCAATTTTAAGTAAAATGCACTTCTAGCTTAAGTCAACCACTCCTAAATGGTCTTTCAAATCTTTAATAACTATTTTCTTCCCTTTCAACTCTCCTCTTCCTCAAGATTCACCAATCTTAACTAAGTAGATTCAATACAATATAACACAAAATTTTACACAAACAAACACTTATATTAATTTACATATAATTACAAATATTTTCAATACATAATTTTTCAATCCAAAGAGTCTTGGATGAGATAGTTCCTAACACAAACACGAAATAATCATAACAGTAAAAGCACACAAAACAAACTTAACACTAACAAACAAACACTTAACACACAAACACTAAACAAGGAACTTAACTCCACTCTCCTTCACGTGGAATGAATCCTGGCCTATCATTAGTCTCTCGCTGGGCATTTGAAATATAAATCTAATAGAATGGATGGTGGTGAAGAACTCTGGTTGAGTCTTCTTCCATCTATTTATTTTTCAAATACATAGCCTTGTCTGCTTCTTCCACAAAACTAGTATGGCTAAATTGTATCTTAATTTGCCATCCCATATGCTCCAGTTGTGAGTTAACTTCCATCACTTTCACTTCAATTGAAGCCCCATCAGCCTCAATTTTAGTGATTTTCTTCGCTATCGCTTCTATACTAATGGCTAGGAAACCGTTGTACTACTCTTGCGCACTCGAACAAATGAATTTCTTCTTCATAGCTTCATCCTTCCTCAAATCAATCTCTCAAGATGACATCTTGCAGAAACTCTCCTTCTTCACTTAAAATTTTGGGTTAAATTTGAAGTGTGGTGAGACTTCTCTTCATACCCTTCAATTTATAGGCTTTAGATCACACCTAAAATCTCTATACATATTCCTAGACCATGATCCCACGTTTAAACCCACTAAACCATGTTTAAAACTTAGAAGCGTAATTTGCCATGTTTAGTAAACTGTCCCGCTTAAGCGGCGAATGTTGGCACTTAAGCGCTAGTGCTTAATTTAGCACATGTCAGCTTAACGTCCAAAAACTCATTGTAACATGTCTAAGCCATCTTTTAAGGTCTTAGAATCATTACTAAATCATTATATATTCAATATACTACCAAAATTTTCTAGATCAAACACAACAACATAACATTCATTCTATTACATAATCTTCTGCTAACAATATATATAAATTTTTTAAAAGATGGTATAATTGGTCCCATGAAATTTAATCCCTAAACATGAAATATCTCAACTTCCAACAAAAAATTGAGAAGTATCTCATTTCTACTAAAAATATTGGTTACTCTTTGACATCGATCACAAGTTTTGTTAAAAGCATTAAAATCTCTAAAGATTGTAGGCCAATAAAATTAAGATTGCAAACTTTTGTATGTTATTTTATTAACACCAAAATATCCCTCAAAATCAGAATTATGACATTTTTGAACATTTTCATAAGTTTCTTCTAACGGCACACATCTTTGATTAATAAGATCATTTCCTTATTTATATAAATAGTGGGTCATCCTAAAAATAAGTCTTAGCTTAAGATAAAAATTTCCTTTTTCATTGGTATGTCATTCCATAGGGTATAATATCATTAACAATAAAGTTCACAATATTCGCATACCATGGAACACGCCACTCATTAACACTGAATAACTTTTCATCTGGAAAATGTTTATTAATCTCTTTTTCAAAATAGAGTGGTTTTTCTAATTCAAGCCTGAACAAATGATTAGAAATTTGATTCTCAGCTCCCTTCTTATATACTATTTCAAAGTCAAATTATTGCAAAAGAAGAATCCATCTTATAAGTCTTGGTTTTGCATCCTCCTTTTTCAATAAATACTTAATAACAGAATGATAGTATGCACAATACATTTAGTTCTAATTAAATATGATCTAAATTTATCAAAAGCAGATACTACTGGTATTATCTCCTTCTCAGTTGTAGTATAATTAATTTGAGCTTCATTAGGAGTTCTACTATCATAGTAGATTACTTTGAGAATCTTATCATGCTTTTGTCCTAAAACAACTCCAATAACATAATCACTTGCATCACACATTAGTTTAAATAGTTTTTCCCAATCTGATGAAATAATAATTGGTGCAGTGACTAATTTTTCTTTTAATAATTCATAAGATTTTAGGCACTCCTTATCAAAAATAAAAATTACATATTTTTCAAGAAAATGGCATAGAGGCTTAGCAATTTTTGAAAAGTCTTTCATATACTACCTGCAGAATCCAGTATGTTCTAAAAAACTCAGAATTTCCCTTACATTTGTTGGGTAAGGTAAATTAGCAATCACTTCAATTTTTGCAGGGTCTACTTCCATACCATTTTCTAAAATTTGATGTCTTAAAATAATTCCACCTACCATAAACTGGTATTTTTCCCAAAGGAAAAAAGTTTGTTTCTTCACAGCGCTTAAGAACATTTGATCAATGTTCTGAACATGATTCAAATAAAGTTCCAAACACTAAAAAAGCATCCATAAATACTTCAATTTCTTTTTCAATTAAATCACAAAAAATAGCCATCATAAATCTTTGAAATGTAGCAGGGGCATTACATAAACTAAAGAGCATTCTTCTAAAAGCAAATGTACCATAAGGACTGGTAAAAGTTTTTTTCTCTTGATCCTCATAAGCTATTTGTATTTGGTGATAACCAGTATATCCATCCAAAAAATAAAAGTATTTATGCCTAGCTAGTTTATGCAACATTTGATTTAGAAAGGGTAGTGAAAAATGATCTTACCTAGTGGCAAGATTTAATTTTCTATAATCAAGGCATATTTTCCACCCCGTGACTTATCTTGTTGATATTAACTCATTATGTTCATTAATATTCACAGTCACTCCTCCTTTTTTAGGAACATAGTGAATTGAATTAACCCATGCACTATTTGAAATAGGGTAGATAATTACAACATCTAACCACTTTAAAATTCTTTCTTAACAGCTTCTTTCATAACATGATTTAATCTCCTTTGAGGATCAGCCCTGGGTTTACAGTTCTCTTCCAAATAAATTCTATGCATACAAATTGAAGGACTATTCCTTTTATATCAGCAATTGTCCATCCAAACGCTTTCCTGTAACTCATTAAAGTTTTCATTAAACTCATTTCTTCTTTTGTAGTTAATTTTGAGGAAATTATAATTGACAATATTGAGGAATGACCTAAAAAGGCATACTTTAAATGTTCAGGAAGTAATTTCAACTCAAGCTAGAAAGGATTTTTAATAGATAGACAAAAAAGATTTATCTTTTTCTATCTGTGTGCAAAACTTCAAAACTTTCTCGAACATAATTTGAATCTTCCTTATAAAAATCTTCAAAGTGATCAAATTCCTCTTCTTGCTCATGTTTTAACTCTTTTATTTTAGATTTCTCTTCATAAGTTGCTTTGAAATGACATTCACTTAAATATGTTATCACATTCATCATATGACATTCATCATCTTTTCCTTTTTGCAGGATATTTCATTGAATTGGAAATGTTAAATGTAATTGACTGATAATTGACGCACATAGTAATTCCCCTTTCTGCACATCTATCATTGTTCTTCCTGTAGCTAGGAAAGGTCTTCCCAAAATGATAGGTATCTCCTTATCTTTTTTTATATCTAACACAATGAAATAATCAAGAAAGATAAGCTGATCCACTCTCACTAAGATATCTTCTATAACTCCTTTAGGATATGTAATTGAACAATCTGCTAACTACAAAGTTACATTAATAAGGGATATTTCTCCTAATTTCAATCTTTTAAATATTGATAATGGAATAATATTAATGCTTGCACCTAAATCACATAAAACTTTCTCATGAAAGTTGTCTCCTATTGCACATGGAATTGTGAAGCTGTCAGGATCTTTAAGCTTTTTAGGAAGCTTTTTTATGAATTATAGCATCACTAAGTGTAACAGTCTCATTATTTTCAAACTTCCTTTTCCTATTATGAATATCCTTCATAAACTTCACATAGCTTGGCATTTATTCTAAGGCTTCAACAAATGAAATATTAATTGTAAGCTTCTTACAAATTTCCAAAATTTTTTATTCAATTTTTTTTATGCAGCCTCTGAGAAAATGGAGGTGTTGGTTTTCCAAGTCAAATTTAAGTGGATAAATATGTCTCTCTAAACAATTCGGAGCGTCTACCTTCCAATTCTCTTCCACTTCATAGTTGAACTACTTTAACTTACTCTTTATTCTAGTTTTTTCGATTTACTTCAGTATTACTAGGAAATGTTTCTTGGGATCTATTACTTAATGAGTTTAATATTTGTCCTAATTCATTCTCAATGTTTCTAACTGTAGCTCCTTGATTTTTTAACTGATTTCCCATTTGTAACATAACTTCTGCTATAGACAATTTTTTTCTCCTTGAATTGTGGATTACTATTAAAACCTAGAGGATAAGTAGGTCTATCATTACTATTCCTTTGGTTGTTCTAGTTTCCCAATGAGTTTACTTGGTTGTTCCCCCATTGCTGATTATTACCACCCGAAGTATTATTCTAGTTAAAGTTAGGATGGTACTTCCAACCTTGGTTATAATAGTTTGAATATAGGTTATTCTATTTATTATTTATAGAATTTAAAGTTCCTAAAGATGCTTGAGAATTTACCATTTGTCTTAATCAATTATCTTCAATCATTGTAATTGGTTGAGAAAAATTCATTCCAAATTGTTCTAACTTCCTTGAAATTGCAGCAACTTGATTTACTAACATTGCAAAAGCATCAGATTCATGAATATTGGCTATTTTCTTTGGATTTGCTTTTTCAGAAGGCCATTGAAAATTATTAGTAGCCATTTCTTTAATTAAATCATAATCATCATGAAATAGTTTTGACATCAATGAACTACTAGCGGCGGCATCGATAATAAATCTAAGAGATCCAGCTAATTCATTATAAAAAATTTAAATTATTAACCAATCTGGTATAACATGGTGTGGACACTTTCTTAGTAGTTCTTTAAATCATTCTCATGCTTCATAAATAGATTTCTCTTCAAACTGATAAAAATATGTAATATAATTTCTAAACTTTGCAGTTTCTTATGGTAGAAAATATTTAGCAAGGAGTTTCTGCGCTAAATCACCCCAAGTTCTGATAGATCCAGGTGCTATTAAATGTAATCATATCTTAGCTTTATCCCTCTGTGAGAAAAGAAAAATTCTAAGTCTTATAGCTTTATCTGATACACCATCATATTTAAATTTAATACATAATTATAGAAAATTGGTAAGATGTAAATTTGGATCTTCAGTTGGTGCTCCCCCAAATGGGTTATTTGATACCATTTGGATAATACCAGGTTTAAGTTCAAATGAATTAGCCACTACAATGGGCTTTTGAATACAAAAATGAAGTTCATCCACTTTGGGGTTTGCATAATCTCTTAAAGGTCTAAACTCTTGGTTAACTTCAACATTTTGATTATTTTGGTTTGCCATTTCTTGAACTTTTTTATTTTTTCAATAATTTTTAATTTTTTAATTTTTCTAGTAGTTCTCTCTAATTCAGAATCGTAGGACTCAAGTCCTGTGGAACCTGACAATGCATACTCTTCTATGAAACACATAAAATAAAAGCACACGAACAAGAACTTTATATAAAAACAACACTACAATATTCCTATAATAAATCTAAAATTTTAAATAAGTCTTTATAAAAATAAAAAATTTTCTTTCTAAAAATTTCTTCAAAAATTTTATAATTCTCCCCTGCAATGGTGCCAAGAACTTGATCCCGATTCTCTTTATATTTGTTAATGTGATGTATGCGATTTTATTCTTAATTTTTCTTAATTATAATTCTTATTTTGTAATGGCACCAAAAATTTGATCCCAAGCAATAGCTAGGCACAAAATTGACTTCAAAGCAAGTATATGTATCATTATCAAGTAATATAGGACTTTTTTATTAAGCTCCGAATATCGAACCCACAAGGAAAACTACAACATGCACTTATAAAATAGAAGAAATTAGATAACAAATTCTACCTAACAAAATATTCTTACCTAAATTCTAGATTGTTATACTTTGGATGAAAGTTCAATTCTTTTTATAATTTTTGATAATTGAAATTAAAGTAAGAAACTAACGAACTTAACTAGATATTTGCAAGATAAATGCAATATAAATAAAAATATATTTTTCCTTATCATGAATCAGTAACAAGTATACAAATTTTAATGAAAAAGTATTCAAATTGTGTTGTGTCAAATAAGAGCAATAATACTCATTACCCTTACTAGAGATGCTATAAAAAAATTGACTAATTTACAATTTGAATAGCCTTAAAGATAGGTTAGGCAAAGAAGGTACTAGCTCTCACTCTAGAGTTCCCTTTTCTCCCTCCACTTGGGGGCTAACATCTCGTATCAAAACCTAAAACTATAAATCAAATTAGGGGCTTTAGCCTGTCACTCTAAAGTCCTCTAATTCTACACACTTCAAAGTTTATTTTCCTATTTATTTGCACTCTATCCCATGAACTATATTCTCATCCATGAAATTAAATGTGATTCTTACCATTTGTTGACTGAGACAATACCATCTCAGATCTTACATGTTTTTACAACAGGTATTAACATCTTAATTGGCCAAATCAAGAAGTAAATGAATTGTAGGGTTTAAAATCATCACAACTTCTTCCAACATTAAAGACTAATACATCACACAATTTCCATCCAATACTTAATCACTTATCATTTTATGGAAAAAAATAAAGAAAACTACTCAGAATTCATGAAGAAAACACACCCAAACTTAAGTTTGAAATTAGAAATCATTATCTCAAACATGAAGTCTAAATTAAAACCAAATGTAGTCACTAAGATAAAAACTTATAACAAATCCTTTACACCAAAGTCTTGAAGTTCTTTTGAATCCCTTCCTTCTCTTACAATACAAACTAAAACTTAAAATAAAAAAAAAGTAGAAGCAGCAGCGGTGATGGACGGCAGTGTCGGCAGCATGTGGCGGTTAGCTTTAGATGGATCTCTCTCTTCCCTTCAATCCAAGTCTTCTTTTAAAATTTTCCAAAAGGTTCCTTTGTGTCTCTTCAAAATGTGTCCACATTCAATGAATCTTCTAGATATTACCACCTTTCAAAAGCCAATTGAATGAATTTTTGTGTTCACTAACTATTTCCCACGTTTCCACCAAGGGTTGTTTCAAAAACCTCTTCAAAATTTCGTCCAAATTCATCGAATTATCAAGTAACTACTTATGGCATGTAAGGGTCAGTCCTGCTCAGTTTAATTTCACACCTTCTTTATTTTTGCTTCAGATTTGATCCTTTTTCACTCCTTTCACCATTTTTCATCCATTTTATTGTACCTGAAAAAAAAAACACACAAAGACCTTTCATTAAAGCGTAATATGTCAAAAATAAGTATAAAAAAGTGTACATAAAGACTATATATTTTAGGTGTATCAGAAGTCAAAAATAAGTAAACAATAAAATGAAATACATAAATTTTGTCTTTAAGAAAACTTTACTTAAGATTGCAACAACTATCTAAAGATAAAAATTAATTTTACTAATTTCTAAAATATGCAAATAAAAGTAAATGTAATGGCTTAAATAATATATATTAAAAGACTTTCTCCTTGCCAATAACTCATAATCAGTGAAGGATTTTAAAATTTTTTTAGCAACTTAAATGTGGTATTGTGACAAATAGGAGCATACCTATTTCTTTACTTTCTTTTGAATTGTTCAAAGAAAATTAACTAATCTAAAGTTTGTGTCGGCATGTATAGTACTATTGGGTAGGTTTAAGTCTCTCACTCCTAGATTACACATTATGCCCTCTCTTAAGGACCTACCAGTGACCCTTAGTTCCAATCTCTAGACCAAATTGATAAAATAATCTAGCTTGTCACTCTAGAAACATCAATTCTACACCCAACAAAGCTTATCTCCCTATTTATTTGCACACCCCCTTTAGATAATCGTGATTGCTCTTTCAAAGGTAGAATGTGATATTTACAAGTCAAGAATTCTTAGCCTTTTCAAGTCTATAAGTTCTTCAAATGATTTTAACAATACAAGTCAACAATTTGTAAAGTAAATGAAGGATCGGTAAAAAGATCATCGCAATTTTAGGAATAAAAGAAGTTCTAAACAAAATCAAAATCACTTACCTAATTACTTAATATTGCAAGGAGAAAGAAAAGAGAACTACTCTTGAAGCATGGAGATAACAAAACAGAAACTATTTATAAAACTCCAATCCAAAGCACAAAACTTAAGGACAAAGATACAAATAGTTATTTAGAATGTTCCCCCAAGCACTCCTTTGAAGTTCTCTGACTTCTGTGACTCCAACAACACTTACAAGACTCACAAACTCTAGAAATAACAAAGACTCACAAAGAAAACTTCTCACACACTTAATACACTCACACAATATGATACTCTTTAAATCTGACCACCGAGCCCTTTTTAATTAATCCATATCTTTAGAGCTTAAAAAAAGACCAAGGGTTGCTTCAGACATCTCTTCAAAATTCAGCTTAATTCAATGTAGAAAGTACTATGGCAATTAGGCAACCAACTGTCGCACCTAGGCACCAGCCAATTTCTGCATCTGGCGCCTAAGCACCAGTTTGGCTGGTTTTGGTACTTTTCTTCAATCTAGCCCATTTTACTCCTTTTTGTTATATTTTTGCTCTTTTTTACCCTTAAACTCCTTTTCTTGCACCTGCAGCCAAAAACATAAAAGTATCCTTCATTAAAGCATAATATCCTAAAAAGTATATTTGGATAGTCTTTAATAATTTTGAACTCCACCACCCACATCTTAAAGTTAAAACCTTTTCACATTTCCTTACTTGATAAATATGTATTAGACTTGAAAAAGATTTTTCATAAAGTCTCAATTCTATCTTTTCAAATAAAAATCCAAGATCTTTAACATTTTCAAAAACACAATTTTCTTTATTTAAATAGGAAAAGCAATATTATGTACTCTAATACTAAATATCTCATGTCCAGAATTAATCTTATTATTAAAATTTTTTACTTAGTTTTACTAAATTACTTATAAAATCAAGAAATAGTTATCTCAAGCTATCTGAACATACCACAGGTTAAAATAAGTTTTGAAATATATTTTACTTAAGAAAAATAAGGTTTAGTTTTTTTTAAATTTTTGCCTTTCCCCAAACTTAAATTTTAAATTAGTTTAGATAGTTAAATTTATAATAAGCATGAAGAAAGATAAAATTTTAAAATTTCTAAGAACGAGAATAGTACAGGTACAGTTAATAAAAAAGAAGTGCACAGTAGTAGACAATTTACTTAAAAATAGATATATCATGAAAATTTGCAATGTAAAAGAACTACTCTAACAAATCTCCAGTTCTAAGAAAAAGAGTAACAAAAGTAGTAGTGAAAATAAAAGTACAGAGCAACAAAACATAAATAAACAGTCCAAATGAAGATAGATCTAAAATTCATAACTCCTACAAAATAGCGAACAAATCTAATCCTCTTCCTTCTTATCATCATCATTAGAATCAAATGGAATATCTTCATCCATAGATCTGTGACTCTTAAAAGGTATAAATCGAGGAAATGTAAGAAATTTAACTGTATGGTCTCCCTTCATGAATTTCACCATTGCCTCATCATAATCAGCATCATAGTCACTCTTCCTTCTAACAAAATATGCCATATGATCAAACTTGTTTTCCATATCTTCCATACGCCATTGCATTAAGAACATATCATCCTGGTGTTCCAAATATCTTTCACTCAATACATCCCAATATCCAGATGGATGCTTAGTAGCAATAGAAGTATAAGGTCTTGAAGTAGAACGCCTAGAAGTAGAAGCAAAAGGTGTACAATAACTCCATCTCTAGGTCGTCCATATATATCAACATTAGCCTTCCCAATTAGCTTAAGTGGTTTCAATTGTTCTTCCCAATGTTTAAATTTAACTTTAGAGTCTTTACAAATAGTAAATATTAAAGATCAAAATCCAAGAGCTAAAGTTGTACTTGCTCTCGCAGAAGTATTAATAGCATCATAAATAAGAGCACCCACATTTATAGGTTTTCTTTCTTGATTGCAGTAATTTAAAATAGCACTTTGTCTAGTCACTTCACTTATTTGAAGGGAGGAGGCAAGCATAATTAAAATAATGCCATGCCTTTGAAGTGACATTGAGCATGTAAGAAGAAAAACTTACCTTGTGATCATTTCAAATCTTTCAAGCTCCACGACCATCAGTCAAATACACCACGATATGATCCAACTCTGCCTCGAATGGATGGAACTCTGAATAGAAATAATCAATCTCAGGTGGTAGACCATATATCACATTAATCATCTCAGCAGTAAACTCTACTCCTCTTCCTCAAGCAAACACTTTGTCATCGTCTAGTTTAGGTAAATTTGCATAAAATTCTCTAAACACATTGATGAAAGCAGCAGCAGTAAAGTAACAAAAACTCTCCCATTGACGTGCCATAATAATATTCTCTATAGCTCCACCAGGTCGATAGAAACTTTGTTCTGCAATAAACTTTTTCAAAGAGGCAAATTAATTGTAACAAATTTGCACTTTTACACTCAAAAAGTTAGCACCGTCATAGTATTCTTTTCCTCTTCCCCTCTTTGTCTTAGGAGCCATCTAAAATATATTTGAAGAAAATTTCCAAAAAATTTCAAAAAAAAGGAAATAGGCTTCCTGCAAGCCTTTCCAAGTTCACAAAGTTTATATCCATGGATTTTTCACCACTAAATCAAATATTTTTGCATACTTTTGGTCTCTACTCAATGTTTGAAAAATCCATGGTGAAATCACAAAATAACTATGTCAAAATGTTGATCTAACCTTAAGAAGATGAAATCTGGTGTTTTCGAGCCAAAACTTAAAGATTTGAGTTCTATGAAGCACCCTAGGACTGGTTTTTACGAAAAAATAGGAAGAAGACGGAGCTTGGACGTTAAAAATGGTGTGGGTTAAACTTAAATCGTGGAAAATTTGAGTTTCATCTGATTCAGGTGAACCGACGTCTAGTTGCCATGCTGTGCGAATGGTTTGGTGCTTAGACGCAAGTTTTGGCGCCTAGGCATCAGGCATGAAATTTTTCTTTCCTTGGATTTTAAGTGTAACACAACAAGACTAAGCCATTCAAACAAAAATTTCTCATTAATTTAACACCACACCTCATGTTTATTATGTCCCCAACATCTTCTTTTTTTTCCATTTTTCAATTCGATATCAATTCTAACATTCTAACAAGTGGGGTTACACAAATATTTCTTTCATTAAACTTTCAATCAACAGTAGAATATCACACACAAACATAACTAAGCAAATCGACACAAGCAAACTAACACACAATCAACAACAAGTAGCACACCTAACACATCTTTTACTAAAGCAAGCAAACACGAAGCACAAACACATGAATCCTATTCTAATGATCAATCCCTATTGATCTCATTCTCGTGACCCTTCTTACATGCCAAATATTTGTGATCAAATAAGTATACGATAAGGGCACGAGGAAATTCCATAGCCTCCTTTTTATTAATCCATTTGTTCTTGTTATACATGGCTACCTGAGCTTCTTAATAACTGGACAGGTGATCAGTTTAAATTTTCATCTGCCACTCCAAGTGCTCGTACTGGTGATACATCTCATGCAACTTGTTTTGTAGATTAGAAAGTTCCTCTTCAATTTTCCCCAACTTGCTCGTTACTTGCTCCAAACTCAGTGTTAAGAATCCATTGAAATAAGTTTTGACATCATTATGCACAAACTTATTTCTAACTCTATTCTCTCTATTTTCCATTGAAGAAGTAAGAACTCCAACCCTTTCTAAACTCTCTTCTCTGGTCAAAATTTTGAAGGAATGAAGATTAAGGATGAAGTTTAGGCAGTTTTATAGAGAAAACATGGAGAAAAATTGCTTTGTTGTGATTTTCCCACGTCCAGAAACTGTGGCGCCTAGGCGCCAACATCATAGGACTTTGGCGCTTAGCAGCCAATTGTTGGCGCTTAGGCACCAGTATCCAAGTGAACACTGATTCACCTAACGTCAAATTTCTTCAATTTTAAAGCATGTTTAATACCTTAAATAGTGTTAAAATGATGTTCCAAAAGCAAAGGATAGTCACAATACTACAAAAAATAACAAACATAAATCAATTCACACTGATAACTATGGATTGCCTCCTATAAAGCGCTTGGTTTAACATCGTCAGCTCGACATATCCAAATGTTTTACTCGGATAGACCCAAAATTAAAGTCTCTTTATAATAGGGCTTATTTTATCCAATGTAAGGCTTTAACCTATGTCCATTTAATTTGATTATATGACCAACTTTTTTATTTTTAATTTTCTACAACACCATAAGAATAAACTTTTGTCACAATAAATTACCCCATCCACCTAGACTTAAGTTTTTTGAGAAATAATTTCAATCATGTATTGTACAATAAAACTTCTTGTCTAGGCTAAAAATTCTTTCTTAAAATCTTTTGATCATGCCAAATTTTCATATTTTCTTTATAAATTCAAGCATTTTCATACCAATTAAATTCTTACATAAACTCAAGCTCATTCCATTGTAATAATTATTTTTCTTTAGCATCCTTTAAATTATAATTAAATTCTTTCATCGACCAAACAACTTTATGCTCTAACTCAACTAGTAAATGACAAGCTTTTCCAAATATGAGCTTATATGGAGACATTCCTATAGGAGTTTTATAAGCAGTCCTATAAGGCCATAATACAGAATCTAGTCTATCAGACCAATTAGTTCTTTTAAGATTCACAGTTTTCTCAAAAATTCTTTTGATTTCACAATTTGATGCTTCTGCTAATCCACTATTCTGAGGGTGATAATTTGTGATAATCCTATGTTTAATTCCATAATTTCTAAGTAATGTGTCCATTCTAAAATTTTTAAAGTAACTTCCCCCATTAGTAATGATCACCTTGGCACTCCAAATCTTATAAAAAATTTTTTGTTTAAAAATTTTGCATCACTCAAAGCATCACAATTGGTCTGACTTTTTGTTGCGATAGATTGTGTAAAATTTAATTAAATATAACAATTAACATTCGGATTCTACACAAGTATATGTATCGTTATCAAGTAATAATGAAATTTCTATTTAAGCCCCAAATATCAATCCTTCGAGGAAGGTTTAAATTGGAAATGACAAATTTGCTAAGAAATTCACAGAAAGTTAATTAAAATCACTGTCACTAATTTCAATTATTGAGATGTAATCAAAATTAAATTTTTAAACTATTATCAAATCAAATATCCAAAATTTAAAACAGTAAATACTAATCTATTAACTATATTTATGTAACAGAGATTCTTATGTGAAAAAGCATCCTTCCCACTACAATGAGGCTATGATAAAATGAGATGAGATAGAGATTCTTATGTGAAAAAGCATCCTTCTCACTACAATGAGGCTATGGTAAAATGAGATGAGATAAATGTTCATAATATGTATTGTTCCGTCCCACTACAATGAGGCTATGGTAAAATGAGATGAGATAAATGTTTATAATATGTATTGTGCTAAATAGGAGCAATTTTAATTCTCTGCCCTGATACATTGCATAAGAAAATCATTGGCTAATCTCAGTGTGTAGTCCTTAAATCTGTGGCTAGGCTAGGAGGATACCGGCTCCCACTCCAGAGCTCCCACATCCCTTCACCTGAAGGCTAGCTCTCACATCAATTTTTAAACATTAAGACTGAATTGAAGATTTTAGTCTGTCACCCTAAAGGTTTTCCAATTCTACACCCACTAAAGAATATTTTCCTATTTATTTGCACTTAATTCCATAAACGATGTTCTCTTCATGGAATCAAATGTGATCCTTATTCTGTTGTAGAACTCATACTCCATTTCCCGGATCATATGTTTCACAACACATTTTAACAATTTTGTTATAGAACTCATACTCCATTTCCCGGATCATATGTTTCACAACATATTTTAACAATTCAATTGGCCAGATTTAAAAACTAAATTAAGTTCGGAGTTGAAAAATCATCACAATTTATTTTATATTTTAATTATGCCACATTAAAAATTAAATTAAGTTCGGAGTTCAAAAATTATCACAATTTATTTTACATTTAAATATTGGCACATTCATATTATCTCTTCATTTCACCATATCTCAGAGTATGGAGAAAGATAGAGGGAACTACTCAGACTTCATGAGAAAGAAATAACAAAACATAAATTTCATATATAAAAGTAAAGTTCATACAACACTAATAAACAAACAAAACTTATCTGAAACTCTTTCTCAATGCAAATCCCTTGTTGATACAACACTGATAAAAAAAATAATACTTATCTGAAAACTCTTTCGCAAAGCAAATCCTTTGTAGCCTTTCCTTAAAAATGCAGGAAGAAGATATCTCTCACTTTTCTTCTTCTCCAACACTCTTACAGAAAGTTTCACATTAAGTCTTACCACAAAAACTTTAAACTATGAAACAAAATCATTAATTGACTTTAATATGGAAGTGGAATGGAATGATGTGGTTCCAAAAATGAAAGTAGAGGAGTGAAAGGCATAGAGGAGCGCTTTTTCTGTTAAAATTCGGCCCCAAATAGAGCACAAGGTCGGTTCTCCAAGAGTTGCCTCCAAAAACTCTTCAAAAAATTGTCCAAATACATCGAACCTTCTTGAAACGCGGTCTGCATCGCCTTTAGCACCGTCGACGCTGGTCCGGCGTCGTTGGCCCTGAGTAAAAAATCTCTGCGTTAATTTTTTCTGCGTCGTCGACGCTGCCCTCGGCGCTACCGACGTTGAGCATTTCTTCAAAAACGTCATTTTGACTCAAAATTTCATCCCTTTTACTTTCTTTTTGCTTTAAGCTCTAAAAATCAACAACCTGCAAGAAAACATCAAAATACCTTCCATTAAAATGCAATATCATCAAAAATAGGTATAAAATATGGGTCTAAAAATGCATATGTTTCTGGTGTATCAACAATGAGGCAAGGCTATCGCTTCAATCTATTTAAACACATAGTCCACAACTAATAAGATATAAATTTTTCCTGAAGATGGTACAAATGGTTCCATAAAAATTAAACCCCACACATCAAAAATTTCAACTTCTAAAGTAAACTTTAGGGGCATTTCATCTCTTTTAGAAATATTGTCTACTCTCTGACTTTGATCATAAGTTTTCACATAATAATTAACATCCTTAAATAATGTAGGCCAATAAAAGCCACTGTGTAAAATTTTAATTGCAGTCGTATCTATTCTAAAGTGTCCCCCAAATTTAGATTTATGACATTTTTGAATCATTTCAATGGTTTCATTAATTGGTACACATCTTCGAATGACTGAATCACGACATTTCTTATATAAATAAGGGTCATCCCAAAAGTAAAACCTTGCCTTTATTGGCATCAATTTTTTATGTCAAGAGTGTAGGGTGTTCACCCGCATGACTCAGGATAGTTTACGGTCTGTCCGTGACGTTCGATAGTTCAGACACCTACCCGAGACAATTTCGACGCGTGTTGAGGGGCACGTAGTCGGGTTCATTCTGCTAGGCTATGACTTTCTCTTAAGTGGAGGCCGGCCGGCATTTGGCATGTCAGACAACTCCAACTGTGGTGAAAAATATTATGTGGCGCGTCGCGCACAATTTTTAGCTCGAATTGGTATGATCGCTTGACAAAGTGGTCCAAATGACCCCGGATGATGAAACAGACCCCTCCAGTGTATCCAAAACGTCGATTTCACTTACGAAGAATGTCCGCTTTGCTACGGCTTTGCAGGCAAGGTAAAAAATGATCAAATTATCATTTTGGGTACAATCATAAAAAAGAAGGACCAACGACCTCGAATGATAAAGCGGACTATGCCAACGCGTCCGGAATGTTGTTTTTAGCTAGGAAGGACATTCACTTTGATGCGAGGACGTGTACGAGCTAAAAATGCACTAAGGATAATAATAATAATAATATTATTATTATTATATAATATTATAATATTATATTATATTATTTTATATAAAAAAAACTATCGCTCTCCTCTCCTTCTACAACCCTATCGCACGAACCAGCTGCCAGGGGTACGCGAGACCAGCTTTGTCGCCCGAGTTCGCCACCGCCGAGCCCACCGCCTCTTCTCTGACGCGGGCCAACCTCGTCGGATAGCGTCCTCCTTCCGTTGGCCGAATCCTCCTCCTCTCGTCGTTCTCCCTCCTGCTCGACGTCGGAGCTCGCCGCCGCTGGATCTCCACTTTGCAGGTCGTACGTCGGTCTCCTCTAACGCAAAACCACATAATAGGGAGAAGGATAAAGAAGACTACTAAGAATTCATGAGAAGGATACAACAAAACACGAATTATATATATATAAATAAGTTTACAAAATAAAAGAAATAAAAGACACAACTTATCTCATAATCCTTCCCAAGTAAACTCCTAGAAGTTCTCTCCAAGCATTTTTCTCTTTACAAGCACTCTCAATTCTCTTTTAGAAGTGTAATGAAGAAGAAATCTCTCACCCTCCCTCTCCTCTTACAATCCTTAAAGAAAATCTCTAAGCCCATGACTTTCTCTCTCTCTTTAACTCTCCTTCACGCCACACACCACACACAAATCCTCTCTCCTCTTTCAACACAACTCCTCTCTCCTATTTCAACGCAACTCCTCTCTCCTTTTTCAAGCCCTATACTTCCCTCTCTTTTATTAAAGGCTGCCTCCCTCAAAAAAAAAATCAAAATTCCCTCCAAAATTATGTCTAAAAGTTAACTCTTTTGAATTCAAAAAATATGTTCATTGATCCAAGAGACATATCCCTTCATAAAAGAACCTTCCAAAGTTTCTATATGCATTGAATTAATCTAAGAGGTTTTTAGAACAAGAGTTCATTTGAAAATTCACGCAAAATTTGTCTCAAACAGCCTTAATCCGCAAAAAGTCGTCCATGACGCATATGACGCATCAAGCATCAACTCTCTATCAAATTGCGCATCTGGCGCCAATCTAGCTCATCATGCACTAGTTTGCTGAAGACCGTTCTGTTCTAGGTGTGGCGCATTTGGCACCACTTCGGCGCATCTGGCGCCAATCTGGCGCATCATGCGCCAGCTTCAAAACTTCGCTGTTTTGGCTCCAAATTTTGTCATTTTTGCTACTTTTGCTCCAAATGTCTAAAAGTGATATACCTGCAATAAAAGCATAAAATTACCCTTCTTTAAAGTGTAATATCATAAAAAATAAACAGAAAATATATACTTGAAATAACATATTATATTGGTGTATTACAGGGATTTGAATACTTAAGTGAATTTAATATACTGTAAGGTTAGCTTAGTCCCTTAAAGGTCTTTGTAAATTTTGATGTTCATTTTCATTAGTAAAAGTTTCAAAGTTATTTTATGATGTGTTTGCCATTTACTGAAAATTGTAACTATTTTTACTTTCGAATTCTTCTTATGGTCCTTTCTAATTTAGAATTATAGGGTATTAAATTTTCAGATCATGAACTATGCATACAAAAAGTGAAATTCAGAAAATAAAATACTAATGCAATAAAATAATTTTTTTTTCTTTTTTGAGTTTTTCCAATTTTTTTTTTTTATAATTTTCAATTTTTTGTAATTTTTTTGTAATTTTTGAAAATTTCAACTAAGTAAAAACTAAAATTTTTATCAATAAAAAAAAGTTTCAAAAATAATTCCTAATAAAGATATTTTTTTTAAAGTTTCATTTTTTACATCGATTCTTCGGCAATGACATCAAAAACTTGACCCGACCAGCAATTACATAGATATATACTACGCAAATTTAATATGGTTAAGGAAATAGTTTTCTCACTAGGGGTACTATGCAAGTATACATATCGTTTCAAGTAATATAGAGTTTACTTTAAAAACCCTAGTATCGATCCCATGAGGAAGCCAAAAAAACAAGTAAACAATAAAACAAAATACAAGAATTTGACTTTAAGAAATCTTTACTTAAGATTGCAGCAGCTATCTAAAGATGAAAAGTAAGTTTACTAAATTCTATAATATGCAAACAAAAGTAAATGTAACGGCTTAAACTATATAGATTAAGAGACATCTCCTTGCCAATAATATATAATCAGTGAAGGATTTCACAATTTATTTAGAAACTTAAATGTGGTATTGTGACAAATAGGAGCAAACTTAGTTCTAAACAAAATCAAAATCACTTAATTATTTCATATTGTATGGAGAAAAAAAAGAAAACTACTCTTGAAGCATGGGGATAACAAAAACAAAACATAAAGTACAAAACTTAAAGACAAAGATACAAATACTTATCTGGAATGTTCCCCCAAGCACTCATTTGAAGTTCTTTGACTTCTCTGAATCCAACAACACTTACAAGACTCAGAAACTCCATAAATAACAAAAACTCGCAAAGAAAACTTCTCACACACTTAACACACTCACACACTATGAGACTCTTTAAACCCGACCCTCTAACCCTTCAGAATTAATCTATATGTATAGAGCTTCAAAAATGACCAAGGGTTGCTTCAGACATCTCTTCAAAATTCGACCTCATTTAATGACTCATCTAGAAAGTAACTATGGCGCCTAGACGCCAGCCAATTTCTGCATCTGGCGCCTAGGCCTAGTTCGGCTGGTTTAGTACTTTTCTTCAATTTAGCCCATTTTGCTTTTTTTTTAATGTATTTTTGTTCCTTTTTACTCTTAAACTCTTTTTCTTGCACTTGCAACCAAAAACATAAAAATATCCTTCATTAAAGTATAATATCTTAAGGTGGATCAGTTTTCTTGCTTAAATTTTTTGTAGTTTAAATATTGTTCTTTTGCGTGATTTTCCAAACAAATTTTCACCTCCCTGTGGGATTCATACTCAGGACTCCATTAGAGCCCTTTATTACTTGAGCGATGCATATACTTGCATTTGCAACCTAGTGACGATTTGAAATTAAAATTACACTTTAATTCACTAGGAGTGACAACTTTAGATATTTTAAAGGAGAAAACTTATTTTATTGAAGTAGATTTTATTGTGGTAAATTTGCATATTTTTTAGTGTAGTTGTCTTGTGTGTTGTGGTATTAAAAAACATTTATAACACATAAGAAAATCATTGCATCAATGGTTGACCTACTCTAGATTGTTGGTCGAAGCTTTTTCTTGATGACTGTAACCTGTTATTAAAGAGATTGAAGGAAATTCACCAAGGATTTTTGACCCATTAGAGGCTGTATGTCGAAGCTTTTGCTTGACGACTGTAGTCTATAATTGAAGAGATTGAATTGAGTACCCCTGAGATCGCTTAAGCCTAGAATGAGGTGATAGAGATGCTGAGTGCAGGTCGCAATGAACTTTATGTAATCTTAGAAATATGATTGTAGTAATGATCAAGAATAATGTTTGACAACTTGTTAGTTGTTGCTTTTGAATCTTTTCCCCCTAGCTGGGGCGTTTTCCATGCGAGCTTGTAAAACGACCCATGTATTGAGCCTTGAAGAGATCAGCTTCTTGATCTAGTTGAAGAAAAACAATAGTACGGTGAGGGGGTGTTGAGGAAGCGTTATTTGCAACAAAGATTGGTCCCTGTTTAGGAGCAATTTTTAAAGTCTTGTTGTTTGAACAAAATGTAGGATGACTACCCGACCACAATCGTGCCTAGAACGTGAATGTGAACGACTTTCAAGACTACAGTGAAGGTTGCCCCCCTGCCTGGAAGAAGTTATGAAATATTTTGTGTATGAATAAGATGTGAGAAGACAATCAAGCTACAATCATGCTCAGGACTTATTGTGAACAACCATTCGAGACTGTAGTAAAGGTTGCCCCCCACATTGAAGAATGCTTTGAAGATGATCTTCAAGATGTAAAGGAGGTTCCTTCGCCATTTGGAAAATGTACATCATTGAGAAACAAAGTAGGGGCTCGATGTCTTAGAATTGAAGACAATGCAAAACGATGTTTTTCTTCCACAAACCGTGTCAAACTATTGTGTTCTAGAGAATTCGTAGCGGTAGAGTAATGGATTATTGTCTTAGCGTTGCACGGAATATTAACACACCCTCAGATAAAAGAAAACAACCAGTAATGACACAAAAAGTTTTTACGTGGAAAACCTAGAAAGGAAAAAAAAAACTACGGAGCCTAGCCCAGCTGAGAAAATTCACTATAAACTGAATATTATATGTACAGTCTCTCGTCTCACAAGAGGGAAAGGGTTGAACACTCTTCAGAGTTACAAAGTTGGTACACAAATGAACATGTTGTATGAAGTGGGTGAAGACATATGATGATTGGTGGAGGCCAGCCAATGGTGGTCATTAACAGTCGACAGTGATAGATGGCGGTCGGTGGTGGTCAATGACGACTCACTGTGGTTGACAAAGGTCAACGGTGATGGAAGAGGGTCAACAGTGGTCGGTCAACGACGGCCAGCAGTGATTCAACGGTCAACGGAGGTCGACGGTGGTCGATGGTCGTTGGTGTTGCTCAGCGATGTTGATGATAGTCAATGGTGGGTGGTGGCGATCGTTGATGGCAGAAGTGGTGGCGGACTTCAGTTTCTTCTCAAAGCTTCAAATTCTTTCTCAAGTCTCAAGCCCTCCCTCTCCTCATGAGAGAGGTGATGCTCTATTTATAGTGTTATGGGTGCAATTAATATAATAATTTGAACAACTCTGATCAGACAGTCTGGAGAACTTCCTTCGATCGGACGACGTTTAATGGACATTTGACTGCCTCACTGATGTCGGAATTTTGCAATCTTGGGCTCGTTTAATTCTTCTTGTCGAGACGTTCAATTCGACTACAGGTTTCTAGATTCTACATTTGTTTGACATTCTAAATATGTTTGGAGAACTTCAAAGAACAATTTAATGACTTGCTCTGGGCTTGATTTGACTCAGATTGAACTAATTTTGATATCATTTGACTCGTGTCATTGAACCGGTCAGTTTGACTATAAATTTATTGAAATTGAAGCTCTGAATGACAAGCTTAAATGTTGCTTGCTTAAAAAATCGTCTCAAGGTCTGTGTCATGCTTCGAGATTCACGTTGAATGTTAGAAATTTGTTGATAACGTACCAATATTCATTTAAAATCATAGATTGGCAGGGAATCATTGGGAGAAAGTCTTAGGCAGACATTTGTAAAAAGTATTTTGCAGAGAAATTCGTATAAATTAGTCGCATATTATTTCGGTGGACTTTTGGACAAAGTATAATGCAGGAAATGCGTATTGATTCTAACTTTGAAGTTGTTATTCCAACTGCCAATAAAATAACTCTAAACTCCCACAAAAACTTCTCAGTTGGTTCACCATGCGGGGAAGTCGTAAAAATAGTTCCAATATTAAATTAGATCTAATTATAATGTCTTNGCCAAAACGAGCCAAAACAAATATTTATTCGTGTTGTTCGTGTTGTTCGTGTTCAGCTCGTTAACTTAGTGAACGAGTCGAACGCGAGCTTCTTAACTAATCGAACACGAGTTGTTTGCGAACAACGAACCGTTTTGACAGCCCTAACCATGCCAACCATTCGTCTGGAAAGGAATATAGCTTTCATCCTAGGGAAATAAATAAAGCGTCAGTCATGGGTCGCAAAATTGAGTCAAATTTGATGTCTTATTTTCTAAGAGAAAATGTAGATTTACGATTTCTTACGCGAAAGGGAAGCCAACTGGGCTGAGGTCGCGTGCTCTGTAATCACCTCGACCTAACCCCTTCCTCTGGCACTAAATTAGTTAGAAATCCGTCGCCTGTGCTTGCGTTTGACTGCCATGGGTTCTCAGGAGGAGGATCGGCTGCTACTCGAAGGCAGGCTCTTGGAGGTTGCTTTCCCCTTCACTTCTCTCTCTCATTGCTTTGGAGCGATTAAGCTTCTAGATTTAAATTTTTGTTCTTCTTTCCTTGATTGAATTTTGTGCTTCTGTGGCAAATGATTAATATTTATGGAATATCATGATGGATTTTTTTTGGTAGTTGAGTGAAAAGGAATATTATGAAGATGAATAAACTTTTTAAATCAATGGTTTCAGGTTCAGAACATTTATAAATTATTGAAATTTTATTTCATTTCGTTATATCCAAACAACTCCTAGGAGATAGGAATCTGTGAGAAGGTGCTTGTTTTAACCATCGGAAGTGAATTTGGGTTTAGAAATGAGGATTAGCACATGTGTGAATAGAAAATGGATCTTATGGTTTATGTGTTTGTATTTTTTTGTTGGGATTTGGTCAGTTGGTTAGCGTTCTCTTTATTTTGATTTGTTTAAGTTTTCCTATGAGAATGTTAACCTGCTCTTTATTTTGATTTGTTTATGCTGTTTAATGGGTTATGAATGTGTATAATATTGAATCTTGAAATATCCGTGGATACACAACCCTAGAAAAAAGTGGTGCTAGGAGGGTAGAATATTGAGAAGAGAATGAAAATGTGGAAGGGAGGAAGAAGAGGGGAAATCTCTTGAGGACTTTTTTTTTATCTCAAAAGGAAGTGATTATAGGAGGATGCTCTTCCTTCTTCCCCTCATCTTTTCTTCTCTCTTTTTTTTTCTCTCATCTTTTCTTCTCCTGCTCTATATCTTATAGTGGTCGCCTGATTCACCACTATTTATAGATGAGGCTAAGGCATACTATGTATGAATTTACACTATAAATATAAAGTACCCAATGTAGGACAGCCTAGAACACATGGCAATATAACTAGTTGTTTAGCCCAGGCATTTTGTTTTTCTATACGACCTCTGAGGCCTACTACAATCTTGCTTTTAGATGAATTAAGTGCAACTTATGATTCCAAGGCCAACCTCATGGAGGCATTTTTTGGAAAACAAAAGGAATTTGGAGTAGAGAAGAAGAAGAAGAAGAAGAAGAAAAAGAAGAATAAGAAGAAGAAGAAGAAGAAGATGTAATTATTTATCTTGTACTTCGTGTTGGAGGTGCTGGACATTGAATTTTACTCTTCTAAAAAGATGTGATTACATATAAGCCAGTAATTTAATTAATGTTCTTTAGTGCTGCAACCCATGAGAATAGTGAAAATGATATTTCCTTAAGTTTTGAGCCGTGAAGCATAAACAACTGCAAGTTTAAATCTCAAACATCCGAAACCTCTTTTTGGAAGTGGGTAATGAAACTCGTTTAACATTTTATCAACACCTAACAAATTCATAAGTTCTTTTATGAACTCATTTGTGGCTTTTATGAGCTAGTAAATTGAGATGCAAAAATTTGCTTAAACTCGACAAAGGAGTGATGACCTCAATCATAAAGTTTTTAAACCAACGAAGATCATACTCTTTAAGAGTCATGAAGAATAAACATCATTCGTTCTTAATAAGAAAACTATAGGCTTGAACAACGCTACATGGTTAGTGAGATCATATTTATTTACTAAGAATTCATAACTTGAATATTAAATTTTTCTTGTGCTTCTGTTTTAGTGATTTCTCTAGAGAATGCATTTTCTGTTGTTGTCTCCTCTTGCGAACTTCTTGTCTTCTCTCTCTTCTATGGTTAGTAGTAGTATTAATTCGTAGGATAATATGTTTCATCTTCTTCCTCTTCGGCCGAAGTGATTGACAAGGATCTTGTTGCTCTAATCATTGTATTTCTCATGGCTCGGTCTCTTTTTCTATGCACTATTTATTCTAGAGAATCATTCATAGTGCCTCTCTAGTGCTTGCTACAAAGCCTCTTTTGATCATCATAATCATTTGCTCATTCAACCCCTTTATCAATTCTTGTTGATAGCGTGTTCTTTATGATTCGGTTTTTCTCCATGATCAACTTTATGTTTAGGTTGTGGTATGTTCATGCTCACTGCACACTCAAGGATGTTATATCCTGGCATGTCCATGAGTATGCAACACCTAAAAAATAGTTGTGTTTGGGGAGAGAGAGCCCTATGAAGAGAATGGAGATGAGTAAGGAAGAAAAGGGAAAATCTCATTAGGAGTTTATTGATCTCAAAAAGAAGTGATTATATAATATGCTCTCTCTTCCTTCCTCTTTTTCTTCTTCTCTCCTTTTTTTTTTTTTGTTTCTCTTCACTCCTCCCCCACCCACTATATACTTCATAATGACCACTTTTATTAATAGATGAGGCATGTCTTAGGTATGCTACACATAATTTTACACGAGAAATTTAAAGTATAAAGTGTATAGTACGACCTAAACACAAAATATAATAGCTAGAGGTGTGGCCTAGGCTGTCTTTACATTCTTTGAGTCGTATGACCATCTGGCTATTTCATGAGTTGGCGATGTCGATTTGGATTTATGGGAGAACTTATCGTTTAATCTATTCATGGTGTCTTGGACAAATTTGTCTTTCACATTAGCTGGCCGAAATAATGGGCCAGTCTCTTTGGCTGAACTGGCTGGCGTGGATGTCATGGTCGAGTTGCGTGGCCGATATATTTGGCCCCATTTTTGTTCCCAATCGTTTGGTCAAATTGGTTGGTTGATTCTTATTTTGAGGTAAACCCGATTTAGGGGGATGTGTTTATATTTATAAGATGTATTTTGTTGGATGTGTTCTATTTGCTTGTTTGTTTTTGGTAGCCATGTCTTTGACTGGATTGGTGATGTGTGTATATCAAATTTTCTTTTGCCTTTTCCATCTTGCATTGGCCATGTTNTTTGACAAATGCAACCCTTGTTGCTTGTTTTGTTTTCTTAGACCGGAAGTGAAGGGCTCTACACTGGGGATGGGTCCGTTGACATCAATGGCAATCCTGTAATGAAGCACAAAACAGGAAATTGGAAAGCATGCCCTTTCATCCTAGGTACTGACACTATTTTCTTATCTGTAGCTTATTGTTTATTAATATATTATTTGCAGTTCTTACTTACAGTGTGCATTTTTTTAAAAAAATTTTGAACTCCAGGAAATGAATGTTGTGAACGCTTAGCCTACTATGGTATTGCTACGAACCTTGTAACTTATCTAACCAAAAAACTACATCAAGGAAATGTATCAGCTGCAAGAAATGTTACAACTTGGCAAGGAACCTGCTACCTTACCCCCCTCATTGGTGCTGTTTTAGCTGATGCATATTTGGGGAGGTACTGGACCATTGCAGTTTTTTCAACTATATACTTCTTTGTAAGTATGGATATAACATTATCTGACTTTCTATCGTGATATAGAGTAGCTTTGGGAAGTGTAGTATTTTTCATCTATTTATTGGTTAATGTTTTTCTTACTTGCGTGCAGAGCTTCTGTTGTAATTTTCAATTTTCTTTTTCTTTGATGTGCATTATTTTATTGCGTGATTTTGGATGAAAACCAAAAAACCATAGATATCATCTGCAACCATACATTTCTAGAATGTTATGAAATTCACACCACTGATATTA
>JXCR01116370.1:998-12306 GCA_002079205.1 Phalaenopsis hybrid cultivar
AAAATAGAGTTTTGAACCACATATAAATTTCTTTAATTGTTGATTCTTAATATCTGGTGATAGAATATCACTTATAATATAATTTATTATATCGATATACCACGATGTATCTATTTCATCAATACTATATAATTGTTCGTCAGGAAAAATTTCTAAAATTTCATTTGCAAAGTTTGTTAATATTTCTTTTTCTAATCAAGGCAAATGATCAGCTATTTGATTTTCATTTCCCTTTCTATCGACAACAAAAAAATTAAACTCTTGCAGTAGAAATATCCATCTAATTAACCTTGGTTTAGCATCATTATTTTGCATTAAGTATTTAATAGCAAAATGATCTGTATGCACTATAGATTTAGTTCCAACTAATTAAGGTCTAAATTTATCAAAGGGCATAGACAATAACTAATAACTCTCTTTCAGTAGTAATGTATTTAATTTGAGCATCATTTAGAATTTTACTAGCATAATATATTACTTTAAATGCTTTGTTGTGCTTTTGTCCTAAAACAACCCCAATAGCACAATCACTACTATCACTCATTATTTCAAATGGTTTTCCCCAATTAAGAGGGACTATTAGAGGTGCAGTGATTAATTTTTCTTTCAATAATTCAAATGCTATTATGAATTCCTTATTAAATTCAAATTTTGTATCTCTTTCTAAAAGTTGGCATAATGGCTTAGTTATTTTTGAAAATTTCTTTATATAACGCCTCTAGAAACTAGTATGTCTTAGAAAACTTCTTACCCCTTTGATCATAGCCAGTGGTGGTAATTTTTCAATAACTTGAATTTTTGAAAGAACTGC
This sequence comes from Phalaenopsis hybrid cultivar, assembly GCA_002079205.1. Taxonomy (NCBI): domain Eukaryota; kingdom Viridiplantae; phylum Streptophyta; class Magnoliopsida; order Asparagales; family Orchidaceae; genus Phalaenopsis; species Phalaenopsis hybrid cultivar. The sequence goes on from JXCR01116370.1 coordinate 1,810, forward strand.
TTCCATGACATTTTCAAAAATTGTATGCCCAAGTACTATTCCTCCTGCAACCATAAATTTACGTTTTTCCCAATTTAGTACTAGGTTGATTTTTCACATAATCCCAGAACATTTTCTAAATAGTTTAAGCATGATTCATATGAAGTTTCGAACATAGAGAAATCATCNAACGTCGTCAGCCTTACATGCCATTTCTTTATTTGGGTTGGGTTAACATTAAAACTTCTTTAAATTGTGGTATGTATCATTTATAATAATGTTTTAATCGATGTTCATTAACTTTAAATATCTTTCTAGTTTTATGATCCTAATAACAGTAGTTCTATAATGATAGACTTTAATCACTTTAAATGGTCCTAACCATTTGGATTTTAGTTTTCCTAGAAATAATCTCAATAGTTTGAGGATGATAAGTAGTAAAGAATCTATGAATAATGTCATATTTCTTTATGAATGTAGAGGCATTTCGTTTCTTCTAGAAATGTTTCCTACTCGTTAATATTGATCACATGTTTTAATATATACATTAGCATCTAAAAAAAAAGTAGGCCAATAAAATCCAGCTTGCAAAATTTTAAAACAGTTCTATTTGTTCCAAAATGTCCTCCAAATTCAGAATCATGACATCTTTCAATTATTTGTTTGAGTTTCTTCATAAGGCACACACCTTCTGATAATTAGATCTTTACATTATTTATATAAATATGCGTCATCCCTACAATAGAGTTTTGAACCACATATAAATTTCTTTAATTGTTGATTCTTAATATCTGGTGATAGAATATCACTTATAATATAATTTATTATATCGACATACCACGATGTATCTATTTCATCAATACTATATAATTGTTCGTCAGGAAAATTTTCTAGAATTTCATTTGCAAAGTTAGTTAATATTTCTTTTTCTAATCAAGGCAAATGATCAGCTATTTGATTTTCATTTCCCTTTCTATCAACTACAAAAAAATTAAACTCTTGTAGTAGAAATATCCATCTAATTAACCTTGGTTTAGCATCATTCTTTTGCATTAAGTATTTAATAGCAGAATGATCTGTATGCACTATAGATTTAGTTCCAATTAATTAAGGTCTAAATTTATCAAAGGGCATAGACAATAACTAATAACTCTCTTTCAGTAGTAGTGTAGTTAATTTGAGCATCATTTAGAAATTTACTAGCATAATATATTACTTTAAATACTTTGTTGTGTTTTTGTCCTAAAACAACCCCAATAGCACAATCACTACTATCACTCATTATTTCAAATGGTTTTTCCCAATTAAGGACTATTAGAGGTGCAGTGATTAATTTTTCTTTCAATAGTTCAAATGCTATTATGAATTCCTTATTAAATTCAAATTTTGTATCTTTTTCTAAAAGTTGGCATAATGGCTTAATTATTTTTGAAAATTTCTTTATATAACGGCTCTAGAAACTAGCATGTCTTAGAAAACTTCTTACCCCTCTGATCATAGCCGGTGGTGGTAATTTTTCAATAACTTGAATTTTTGAAAAAACTGCTTCCATGACATTTTCAAAAATTGTATGCCCAAGTACTATTCCTCCTGCAACCATAAATTGACGTTTTTCCCAATTTAGTACTAGGTTAATTTTTTAACATAATCCCAGAACATTTTCTAAATAGTTTAAGCATGATTCATATGAAGTTTCGAACATAGAGAAATCATCCATAAATACTTCAATTCTATGCTCAATCAAATTACTAAATATTGACATCGTACATATTTAAAATGTTGCAGGTGACTTGCATAGTCCAAAAGGCTTTCAATGAAATGTAAATGTTCTATAAGGGCTTGTAAATGTTGTCTTTTCTTGATCCTTAGAAGCAATTGGAATTTGATGATAACCGGTATATTGATACACCTAAAATAGTATTTTTAAACACATTTTTATATCTATTTTTGAGATATTGTGCTTTAAAAGAAGGTATTTTTGTATTTTTCTTGTAAATACAAGTAAAAAGGGTGAAAAATGCTTAAAGGAGTGAAAAATGATCAAATTTGGAGCAAAAAAGTGAAAAATGTGCAAAAGTGTTCTGGCGCCTAAGCACCAGATCCGACAATTAAGCACCGGTTAAATAGAGAAGGCCGCGCCTAAGCGCTAGAGGCCCCATGCTTAAGTGCTAGTGGCAGTTATTAGACGATTAAATTAAGTTTTTTATGATTTTTGAAGAGGTTTTTGAGGTACCCATTGGCTTAATAGGTGTTTATAACCAGCATTGATGAAAATTATCACGAAAGGATGCATCTCTTGGGGAAATACATTGATTCTAGAAATATTTTGAAGAGAAACCAATGCACCTTTTGGAAAATTATAGAAGAAAGAAGAGAGAACTTAAGAAAGAGTCCTGAAAGTACTAGAAAGTTTTGATAACTCTCATTTGGGGAGTTCGTTTAGAGAGATTTTCAGGCACCACTTTTACTTTTATTTTATTTTTTTGTTATTTTATTTTGAGTGATTGTAAAGAGAAGAGAATTCAAGGAACTTCAAGAGTTTGGTGGAGGACTTGAGATAAGTTCTTATCTTTTTGTTTTGAGACTACTTTTGGTTTTAATTGAGACTTATTAGTTTGACAATGATTTCTTCCTTTAAACTAAAGTGTGATTTTGTTTTCTCCATGGATTCTCAGTACTTTTTTTTATCTTTCTTATTAAAATGATAAGTAATTAAGTTTTGGGCAGAAGTTGTCGAAAGTATTGATCTTCAATTATGTAAGAAGTTGTGACGATTTAAATCCATGAACTTCATTTACTTCTTGATTTGGACAATCGAGATGTTAAAATTTGTTGTGAGAACATGTAAGAATCAGGCTTGTATTATCTCAATCAACAATTGGAAAGAATCACATGAGGTTGTATGAATGAGAAGGTAGTTCATATGATTGAGTGCAAATAAATAAGGAAATATTTATTGAAGGGTGTAGAGTTAAAGGACTTTAAAGTGACAGGTTAAAGCCCCCAACTTGGTTTATAGAAATAATTTTTGAAGGGTGTAGAGTTAGAGGACTTTAAAGTGATAGGTTAAAGCCCCCAACTTGGTTTATTATTTTAGTTTATGATACGATATGTTAGCCCCCAGGTGGAGGGAATCGACGGAACTCTAGAGAGAGAGCTAGTATCTTCTCTACCTAGTCGACATTCAGAACTATTCAAACTTTAAATTAGCCAATGTTCTTTACATCATCTCTAGTAAGGGTAAATAATATTTTTGCTTCTATTTGGCTCAACACAATTTGCATACTTCCACAACATAATTCTTATACTTATTACTTATTCATAACAAGAGAAAAGATATTTTCATATTTAGTGCTTTTCTTCTACAAAAAACTCTAGTTATCTTTTTAAATTGTTATTGTTCTATCCAAATATTGAAAATACCAATAATATTTGAATTTTCAATGCTGCAAAAATTATCTGTAGTTTAGATAATTATCATTTTATTAAAAATAGAAAGTTTTTTGTTCAAGAGTGCACATTGTGTACTCTCCCTATGGGTTTGATATTCAGGTCTTAATAAAAAAGTCTTATATTACTCGATAACGATACGTATACTTGCATAGTATCCCAATATATATAAATTAAAAGTTAAATTCTTATTTTTTTCAGGATCAAGTTTTTGGTTTTTTTTGCAAAGTAAGAAAATATAAGTGAAATATAATATGAATTATTGTTGTGATGTGCATATTAGCAGTATCCAGGGATCAAGTTTTTGGCACCGTTGCCGGAGAGAAATTAATTTTAAAAGCAAATTTCTATTTTTAGAAAGTCTTATTTAATCCTTAAGTTATTTTATCTTATCTTATTTATTTTGAATGACTAGTGCCCTATGATTATGAATTAGAAAGAACTATTAGAAAAATTAGAAAAACCAAAAATATTATAAAGTTTAAAAAATCCAAAAAAATTACAGAAATAACAGACCAAAATAATCAAAATGCTGAAATTCATCAAGAGTTTAGACCTTTAAGAGTCAACCCTATTGTAGATGAAATTCATTGTAGTATTCAAAAACCTACTGTAGTGGCTAATTCATTTGAGCTTAAAACTATTATTCTGTAGATGAATTTCATTATAGTATTCAAAAACCTACTATAGTGTCTAATTCATTTGAGTTTAAACCTGCTATTATCCAAATGGTATAAAAAAATTAGTTTAGGTGACCACCAACTAAAGAACCAAATTTATGTTTTGCCAATTTTCTAAAATTATGTGCTACATTTAAATACGTGGTGTATCAGATGATGTCATAAGACTTAGGTTATTTCCTTTCTCACTGAGGGATAAAGATAAAATGTAGTTGAATTCATTAGCACCTGGATCTATCAGAGCTTGGGGTGATTTAGCACAAAATTTCCTTACTAAATATTTTCGACCATAAAAAATGTAAAGCTTAGAAATGATATTAAATCTCTTAATCAGTTTGAAGGGGAATCTATTTATGAAGCATGAGAAATATTTATAGAACTCTTAAGAAGCTGTCCACACCATGCCATAGCAGATTGGTTAATAATTCAAACCTTTTATAATGAATTAGTTGGATCTCTTAGATCAATTATCAATGTCACTGGTGGTGGTTCATTAATGAGAAGGGAAAATCCTAAGAAAATAGCCAATATTCATGAAACTGATGCATTAACCATGTTAGCAAATCAAGTTGCTGAAATTTCAAGGAAGTTAGACCAATTTGAAATGATTTTTTTTCAACCAATTTTCATGATTAAAGAGAATTCATTAAACCAAATGGTAGATTCTCAAGCATCATTAGAAAATTTGAATGTCATAAATAATAAGCAGAATAACCCATATTCAAATTATTATAACCCAGGTTGGAAAAACCATCAACTTTAAGGAATAACAATACGGGTGGTAATAATCAGCAATGGGGGAACAACCAAGGAAACCCATTAATAAATTGGAACAACAAAGAGAATAATAGTTATAGATCTACTTATCATCCAGGTTTTAATAGCAATACACAATTAAAAGAGAAGAAGTTGTCCATAGAAGAAGTGGTGTTACAAATGAGAAATCAATTACAAAGTCAAGGAGCTAAAATTAGAAATATTGAGAATCAACTTAGGCAAATAACAAATTTATTATGTAATAGATCCCAAGGAACACTTCTTAGTAATACTCAATCAAATTCAAAATACCATAATAAAGAACAATTAAAAGCCGTTCAACTTAGAAGCGGAAGAGAGTTGGAAGGTCGGGTTCAAAAAGAAATTAAAGTAGATAGAGAAGAAATTGAAGAATCAAAAGAGGACGCTCCAAAAGATTCTGAGAGACCTATTTCTCCACTTAAAATTGATTTAGAAAAGCCATCACCTTCGTTTCCTCAGAGACTTCATCAACAGAAGTTGGATAAAAAATTTTTAAAATTTCTAGAAATATTTAAGAAGCTTACATTATAAATTCCATTTATTGAAGCCTTAGAACAAATACCGAGCTATGTAAAGTTTATGAAGGATATTCTCAACATTAAAAGGAAGTTTGAAGATAATGAGACTGTTGCACTTAGTGAGGAGTGCAGCACGATATTTCAAAAGAAGCTTCCTGAAAAACTTAAAGATCATTGTAGCTTTACAATTCCATGTGCAATAGGAGACAGATTTTATGGGAAAGCTTTATGTGATTTAGGTGCAACTATTAACCTTATGTGATTATCAATATTTAAGAGATTTAGATTAAGAGAAATAACCCCTACTGCTGTAACTCTGCAGTTAGCAGATCATTTGATAACATACCCTAAAGGAGTTATACAAGATGTCCTAGTGAAAGTGGATCAATTTATCTTTCCTATTGATTTCATTGTGCTTGACATGGAGGAAGATAAAAAGGTACCTATCATTTTGGGGATACCTTTCCTAGCCAGAGGAAGAGCAATGATAGATGTGCAAAAAGGGGAATTAATAATGCACATCAATGATCAAACTGTTACTTTTAACATTTTAAGATNGTCTAAAAGTTTTGAAGTTATTAAAAGAAAAATTAATCACTGCACCAATTATAGTTTCACCAAATTGGGAAAACCTTTTGAATTAATGTGTGATAATAGTGATTATGCTAATGGGACTGCTTTAGGACAAAGATATGATAAAATTTTTAAAGTTATTTACCATGCTGCTAAAACTCTTAATGAAACTCAAATTAATTATACAACTACTTAAAAAGAGTTATTAGCAATAGTATATGATTTTGATAAATTTAGATCATATTTAATTGGAACTCATTGTGTAGTGCCTTTGATAAATTTAGATCATATTTAATTGGAACTCATTGTGTAGTGCATACAGATCATTCTTGCTATTAAGTACCTAATGAAAAAGAATGATGCTAAACCTAGACTTATAAGATGGATTATTTTTTTTGCAAGAATTTGATTTTGTGATAATAGATTGGAACGGGATTGAAAATCAAATTGTTGATCATTTGTCCAAGCTTGAATTAGAAAAAACACTCTATTTTGAAAATGAAATTAATGAACATTTTCCATGTTAGAAATTGTTCACTATTAATGAGTGACGTGTTCCGTGGTATGCCGACATTGTGAACTTTATTTTTAGTGATACTATACTCTGTGGAACGGCATACCAACAGAAGAGGAAATTTATTTATAAAGCTAAGATTTATTTTTAGGATGACCCATTTTTATATAAACAAGGAAAGGATTTGATTATTCAAAGATGTTTACCATTAGAAGAAACTTATGAGATTATCCAAAAATGTCATAATTTTGATTTTGGGGGACAGTGTTGATAAAACAACATACAAAATTTTATAATCTGGATTCTATTGGCCTACAATTTTTAGAGATGTTAATGCTTATATTAATGTTGATAAAACAACATACAAAATTTTACAATTTGAATTTTATTGGCCTACAATTTTTAGAGATGTTGATAAAATAACATAAAAAATTTTACAATCTTGATTTTTTTAGTCTACAATTTTTAGAGATGTTAATGCTTATATCAAAACTTGTGCTAGATCTCAAAGAAGAGGCAATATTTCTAGAGAAAATGAGATGCCCCTCAATTATATGCTACAAGTTGAAATATTTGATGTTTTGGGATTAGATTTCATCGGACCATTTATACAATCTTTTGGAAATTTAAATATTCTATTAGTAGTGGACTATGTATCCAAATGGATAGAAGTTGTTGCTTTACCTCGATGTAAAAATTTATATATTCTATTAGCAGTGGACTATGTATCCAAATGGATAGAAGCTGTTGCTTTACCTCGATGTGATGCTCAAAGTGTTGCAAAATTTTTGAAAACAAATATATTTTATAGATTTGGGATGCCAAGAGTTATCATTACGGATGGGGGAAGTCATTTCAGAAATGCCATAATGGAGAAATTATTAAAGCAATATCATATAAATCATAGGATTGCTACTATTTATCATCCTCAAACAAATTGTTTGGCTGAATTATCCAATCAAGAAATTAAAAGAATTATGGAAAAAATTGTAAATCCAATAAAATGGATTGGTCAGTCAAACTTGACTATGCTTTGTGGGCTTATAGGAATGCATATAGAACTCCTATAGAAATGTCCCCATATAGGCTAATATTTGGAAGAGCTTGTCACTTACCAGTTGAACTTGAGCATAAGGCATATTGGGAAATTAAAGAGGTCAAGTATAATTTAAAAGGTGCTGGTGAGAAAAGATTGTTACAATTAAATGAGCTTGAAGGGATAACAAATGAATCTTATGAAAGTGCTGAAATTTATAAAGAAAAGATGAAGATATGGCATGATCGAAGGATTCTTACTAAAAAGTTTTAGCCAGGGCAACAAGTTTTGCTATATAATTCAAGGTTAAGATTATTTCCAATGAAACTTAATTCCAGGAGGATGGGCCAATTTATTGTGATTAAAGTTTATCCTTATGGAGCTGTGGATATCAAAGATCCTAAGTCTGAGAAATCTTTAAAGTTAATGGACATAAATTGAAACCTTATTTTATAGAGGATTAACATACGTTTAATGATGGAATGATATTGGATCAACCAGAGTAAGCACTGGTTACGTCGGGCTAACGACGTAAAACCAAGCGCTTTTTTGGAGGCAACCCATAGTTATCAGTGTGTTTTTATTTTAATTGTTGTTTTATGTGTGATTAAGAAAAATTAGGGTAGTATTTTTGAGATTATTATGTGTTAGTATTGATTTTAAGACTTTATTTAGTGATCTAGACATGTTAAATGAGAATTTGGATGTTAAGTTGACTAGTGAAAAAATGTGCACTGGCACTTAAGCGCCAAATACGGGTCTTAAGCGCGGCGGTTTAAAACTTTATGTGAAATTAATATTCTAGAAGGGAAAACCACCTGAAATTTTGGAAAAACGTGCCAAGGCAGTTTCTAAACGTGTCTAGGAGTTATTGGAAGGATTTATGCCTATAAATAGAAAGGTTTAGTGAAGGAATTTCACCCTAGATCATTTCTATCCCTAAAGTCTAAGAGAGAGATAGATTTTAAGATGATGTCTTCATGGGAGATGGATTTGAAGAAGGAGGAGACCATGAGGAAGGAAATTCATTAGTCAAAGTGCTCAAGAGATGTTTAAGGGTTTCTGAGCCATTAGTATTGAAGGGATATCAGAGAAGATCAAAAAAATTGAAAATAACATGTCTGTACTGGAGACTAAGGTATTGGAGATTCATGCACATCTTGAGCATATTGGATGGCAATTGAAAATGCAATTTAATCACACTAGTTTTGTATAGGAATTAAAAATGCATTTATTGGACAACCAACCTAGGCTCTAAAAGTGGATTGAAGAAGATTACATCAGAGCACGTCACCACCGTCCGTTTTATCAAGTTTATATTCCAGTTGCCTCAGGAGAGATTAATGAAAGACCTGAATTTGTTCCTTTTAATGAAGAATGGAATTAAGTTCTATGTTTGAATTTATGTTTTTGTTTGTTTAAAGTCGTTGTCTTTAAGTGTTTTAGTGTTTAAGACTTGCTTTTAGTGTTTATGTTACTNTAGAAGTTGAGTTAAAGTTGCTCCCTGGTCATTTAAAATATGCCTTTTTAGGAAGTTCCTCTATTTTACCTGTTATAATTTCCTCAAAATTAACAATGGAAGAAGAAGAAAGGTTGATGAAAATTCTAAAAAATTTTAAGAAAGCCTTTGGATGGACAATTGTTGATATTAAAGGAATCAGTCATTCAATTTGTATGCATAGAATTCATATGGAAGAGAACTACAAACCTAGAGAAGATTTGCAAAGGAGATTGAATCTTGTTATGAAAGAAGTTGTAAATAAAGAAATTTTAAAGTGGTTGGATGATGAAATTATCTACCATATTTCAGATAGTGCATGGGTTAGTCCAATTCATTGCGTTCCTAAGAAAGGAGGAGTAATTGTAACTGTAAATGAACTAATGAGTTAATCACCTACTAGACAAGTTACAGGGTGGTTAATATGCATTGATTATAGAAAATTAAATCTTGCCGCTAGGAAAGATCATTTTCTATTACCCTTTCTAGATCAAATGCGGGATAGACTAGCAGGGCATAAATACATTTGTTTTCTGGTTGGATATACTGGTTATCACCAAATTCAAATATCTCCTGATGATCAAGAGAAAGCAACTTTTATCAGTCCTCATGGTACTTTTGCTTTTAGAAGAATGCCCTTTGGTTTATGTAATGCCTCTGCTACATTTCAAAGATGTATGATGCAATTTTTTGTGATTTAATTGAAAAAGGGATTGAAGTATTTATGGATGAATTTTCAGTGATTTGGAAATCATTTGACTCATGTTTAGATCATTTATCTAAAGTTCTTAAGCGCTGTGAAGAAACAAATTTAGAATTTAATTGAAAAAGGGATTGAAGTATTCATGGATGACTTTTCAGTGTTTGGAACTTCATTTAATTTATCCAAAGTTCTTAAGTGCTGCGAAGAAATAAATTTAGTCCTTAACTAGGAAAATGTTAATTTATGGTAGAAGGAGGAATTGTATTAGGACATCAAATATCATAAAATGGTAAGGAAGTAGATCCTCCTAAAATTCAAGTGATCGCTAATTTACCTTATCCAACAAATGTAAGGAAAATTAGGAGTTTTTAGGACATCCTAGATTCTACAGACGATATATTAAAGAGTTCTCAAAGATTGTTAAGCCTTTATGTCATTTATTGGAGAAAGATGCATATTTTAATTTTGATGAGGAATGTCTATAAGTTTTTCAGTTATTAAAAGAAAAACTAATCACTGCACCAATTATAGTTTCACCAAATTGGGAAAACCTTTTGAATTAATGTGTTACAATAGCGATTATGCTAATGGAGCTATTTTAGAACAAAGATATGATAAAATTTTTAAAGTTATTTACCATGCTGCTAAAACTCTTAATGAAACTCAAATTAATTATACAACTACTTAAAAAGAGTTATTAGCAATAGTATATGATTTTGATAAATTTAGATCATATTTAATTGGAACT
>JXCR01116373.1:0-14867 GCA_002079205.1 Phalaenopsis hybrid cultivar
TAACACTACCATCATGCTACTCGTCGTGGTCGTATTTGTACAGTTTTTTTTCATTCTGATTCCACTAGCCAGTGGGTGACTGACATTTCTGTACTCTGTGCTATTTTGGATGTAAGAAACTGTATGACTTCTTACGTTTTTATGTAAGGAAGAAAGACTTCTTGTACTCCAAATTACCTTTTTTAAAAAAAAAAGTGTATGTAGTGAATGTTGAAAACCATTTTTTTTATTTAATTAAAAAAAAATAAATTTTTTTTATAAACTTGATGTATATTAAGCCCATATTTATATAAATAAATCGAAATATTTTAAACAGTTTTAACAAACAGGGACAGATTGGTCATTTTTACATTAAACAGCTGGCTCACCACATTTTTCACACAGCTGCACCAAACAGACAGTCAACTTCCCCACAGCTGCTTCCCTACAGCTGCTTCCTGTTTGGCGCAGCTGCAGCTGAAAAGCTGAGAATCTGCAGCTGCGCCAAACAGACCCTTAGATTTCAAATTAGACATATGCATTCAATAATTTTAGAATAAAATAGCTGTTTACCTATAAAAAAAAATTAAAGTAATTAATAACAAATTTGGCACCTTTCTTTAATGAATTAAACTCACTTAGTAAATAATTAGAGGACGACAGGAAATTTTCTCATCTAAAAAATTTGATACTAAATTATGTAAATTATGATATATATATATATATATATATATATATATATATATATATATATATAGACACACACACACACACACACACANTTCATGCTGCCCATAAAAAATGCCATCTTTATATTCCAAATGAAAGAGGAATAAATAAAAGTAAAGCTTTTCACTGCATAAAGAAAGCTACAAACTTCAGGGAAAATGAAATTGAAAAAATAAAAAAAAAATTACAAATCGATCGTTTAGGTTCATAATGACAATATATTTTTCATTCCATTTCTTCTCAATCATCCCGAGGCCCACAATCACTGAATTCCTCGTTGATATTATGAAAATATTCCTCCCTAAAACTGTAGCAGAGCTCAATGTCTTTATGAGGATTTCAAAACGCAATGATGAGACATATCAAAAGCGTTTTATGCGTTCACCAGCGGTACAGATTTATACACAGTAAGCAGTACTACAACTCAAATTAATTGCACTGGTTGTATGGTTTGCTGATTTTGTTTAAAATTTTAATTTTGCGCGAAGTTAATCACATGATTGAAGTAAGCTGCATGATGAAAGTGCTATTGATTCACTGTTTAGAAGGTCCGCCATGAGCAAAGATCTGCATGTAGGATTAAATATAAATGAATCAGGAAAAACATTAAAATTTAAAGCACAGCTTTAGAGTAAATACAAATTTAATTGAAACATCTTATGTAAATATAAAAATTCAGTTATCTTCTTGCATGAACATAATTTCAACATTTTATTATTTTGGGTCATCACTAATTTAATGGTTTAAATCTAATTTAATCTTAAAATTACATGCCATAAATTTTTATAAATATGTAAAGAGGAAGATATAATTGATGCAAATTTCTTTTGGTACGTGCGTGAGGCGTGGTTGTTGCTGGAATTGGAGAGTGCAACTTGAAAATTTGGAAAAACATATTACATCAGGAGTCCTAATACAAAATTACATGAAGAGTCTAATCACAATGTGTCAGGTGTACGGTCTGACCCCGCCATGCATTAAACTATTTAGTTTTTTTGTATTCTGTTGGGGCTGGACTGTACACGTGGCGTATTGTGATTGAAGTCCTGATGCAGTTTTGCATCAAAACTCCTAATGTAATATTTTTTCGAAAATTTAAGTCTTCTTGGACTGAGAAAGTGAAAGGAGAGGAATTAAGAAAAAACCTAATATTTACATACATACCACCCAATTCCAACGTATTTACATATCTAGCACTAAAACATTATTTTTTAAAATAATACCACCAAATCTTTCATAACACATCAAAAATATTTTATTTTATAAGTTTTTAGTTAATTAAATGATTCAATTTTGAGATGCATGCCTCAAAGCAGCTTAAAGTTTATGCTCCACATCACGAGAAAAGACAATTATTACACAATTTCAAATTTTACCATAACATTTTCAATTTTTAGTATTATCATATTTTAAAAAACAAAAGATTATGGGTTTAATCACGCGTGAGCATGCTGAAAAAACAACTCGGTATGGAAGTAAAAATGATTGAACATAACCCATAAGTTTAAGCTTTTGAGGCAGAATCAGAGGCAATTGATCATAGCTGCCAGTAAGTAATATTAGAGTGGATGATCCAGCAATAATCGAGCGATTAATATGGTATGCACTCCAACAAAACTTAGTTGACTTTTATGATGATTGCAGAAAGTTTAAGAGGATGTGATGACTCCCGTAATACATTAAAAGTAATATATTGTGTTTATATCACTTTGAAATTTTTTGATTTAATGTAAAATAAGTGCAGGCAGAGATAGATCTAGAAAGACTTGGGCATATTGTATAAAAAATGATCTTAATTTATTAGAATTAAATGAAAATATAAACTCAAAAGGGTGCAATGGGAAAAAAAGATTCATGCAGCAGACCTTACTTAGTGGGATAAAGGCTTGTTGTAATTGTTGTTGTTGTTGTTGTGTAAAATAAATGCAACACTTCACAATTTCTTATTTGATTTGAAGAAAGACGAAATGAATGTTAAATATGGGGCCAGCGGCAGCCAACAGACATGGGCAGTAGCGATAACAGCGGCGAGCATTTAGAATTTTACCAAATATAGCAAACTTCAAATACATTAAAAATAAACTAGAGAATGAATTACAAATGTATTATAATTTTACACTGCATATGAAATTCATTTGATCAAACTCCCAAACTTCTGAGATTCCTGCAACACTCCTTTTGCAGGAACATACCTAAAAGATGTTTAAATGCTTAATTCAAAGATTTATGACCAATATAATATAGAGAACTCTCACATTAAAACTATTAATTTTTTCCAACTCTAAACAATTAAAAAATATGTTGGTATAAAAATAACATCAGCTCCCCTCTGAATTATACCCTAGCATAAATCTAATACAAAGTGATCATAATTTTATGAAAGTCAAACAGTCATCTAATAACACTTCACATTAAAAACTGTTCTGAAACAGTTTCAAAAATTAAGCAGTTATAAGAAACCAAACAATGAACAAGAAAAAGTCAGGTACCTCCTTCAACCAGCAAGAGGGTTAGCATGAATGGTCACCCGGTTCAATCTAATCTCAGCAAGAGGCCGATCTCCTGGCCCTGTCTGTGTCTGCAGAAGAACAAGATGAACATCGTTAAAAAAAAAAAATTGCATTAACAATCGCAAAAACTAGCTGCACTATGTAAGTGTGAAACTAATAAATTCTATACCTTCTCCATAATATCAAGAACTTCAAAACCATGGATTACTTTCCCAAAGATGGTGTAAAGGCCATTCAGATGAGGTTGCTTTGCATAGGTGATGAAAAACTGGCTTCCATTGGTGTTTGGTCCACTATTGGCCATTGATAGTATTCCCCTGGCATTGTGCTAGCCATCAAATGAATATAGCTTCAATCATTTTTTCCTTGTACAGTTGAAGATAAATGAAGATTCAAACTTTTACCTCTAACAAATTGAAAAGTGGAATTTACATACACACCACATAATTCTTATGAAGTTATTTATCTAGCACCTAAACCTTTACATTTGCGTGCATAACACTCAAATCTTTAACATCCCACAAACAAATCACTATATTAACATTTTAAAATTCACTTTTTCATATGTAGATTTATGACAACAAAAAGTCATAAAAGTAAACATCAAACTTTAGATGTTGGATATGTAATTAAATAGGAATTACATGGTATGTATGTAAATTTTTCAGACAAAAAAAAGTATAGGATGACAATAAGGTTACCTTAAGCGACTCACGGATCTCATCATTGAACTTCTTGCCCCAAATGCTTGTCCCTCCCTTGCCGGTGCCAGTAGGATCTCCACCCTGGATCATGAATCCTTTAATGTTTCGATGAAATGTAGTTCCATCATAATAATCACTAGCACAGAGCGCCAAGAAGTTCTGTAACACAAATGAATGGGAGTAGACTTTTTAATATCCAACAAAGGTTGAAAAAGGTGAAATGAAACAAAGGACGGATGCACAAACTTTATTGGCATTGTCTACGTTCAGAAGCATTCAGAAAGATGAAACAAAAATTATCTCACCAAACAATACCATTTTCCTCCATTCGGCAATATGAAAAGATAAAGATGCAAGTTGCTTAATTTGCTTTCCTTTTTTTATGATGTTTTCTTTTCCTTCTGTTGTTTTATTATTATTATTATTATTATTATTATTATTATTATTTTGCATGCAATAAAAACGTCTCAAAAAATCTGTACATGAAGAGGGGAGCGAGCTATGATCTTTATACAGAGACCTTTTTTACAAAAAAATCATTAAGGCCCACATAATTAACAGGATCAAATTCTAAAATGAGAGAAAAAACATTGCATACAAAAGCAATGAACAAAGTAATTACAGACTTTACCAGCACAGGGAGCCCTAAAGGTGATATAGCTACTCAATTCCTAAGACAATAGGCATCACCTGGGCGCTCACCCGATATAAGTGCTGTGCGAGAAAGGAATGGCTATATCAGTTTAAAACCTATTTCTATTATGAGAATGTTTTCAACTAGTATAAAGTGATGATCATCAAATCAAATTTCAGAAGTCATTGCATTTCAAATTTAAAAATCTTACTAAGAAGATTAACTTAATTTAAAATACTATAGTATATAGCATGTCGAACCTACAGATAATCTAATATCATTGCTTCATGTCACAGTAAAAGCAGCAACCTTAATGACCTTCCCGTTGTTGAACTCTTCTCAATGCTAACCAAAGTAATGAACTCTCTGGGCAATTTGGAAAGAGTTATCATATCACATGTAAGGTTGAATGAATATATATATATTCATTCAACCTTACATGTGATATATAACTCTTTCCAAATTGCCCAAGGAGTTCATTGCTTCATGTCACAGTAAAAGCAGCAACCTCAATGACCTTCCCGTTGTTGACATCTTCTCAATGCTAACCAAAGTAACTGAAACACACTTGTAGCACCCCTATCGTCCAACTCCGTTTGCATATACTTCCTGTTGATCAACCCAAATAAGAAAGCAAATTCTTGGGATCTGATCAAACACCGCTCAATAGATAAACCAGGAACTTAATGCCTTCCAACCTCAACTCACTTGGACAACCAATATGAACTTTTATAAGCATTTGAAGCTGTTAAAGGTGGCAGGTTTTAGAAAACTCAATAGCTGTGAAAAATAAGCTTAAATGAGAAGATTTAAAAGTTCCAGATTTGATAACATGTAATAAGAAAGAAACTAGGAGATTATTTTTTTATAAGCAAACCTAAGAGAAAAATTATCTGTCTGGCATCCCCACTCAAACAAACTTGGGAGTGGATTGAGGTCTTATTATACGTCAGTCTATCCAAGACAAGCATGCCAGCTGTTCTACAAGGTTTGCCCTGTAGTCATGTTAGTTCGTGATTTTAAAAGTGCTTGCCTTGGAACACAGCCCATCCCTTGGAAGCTCCCACTTAACAAAAGCTTTATGCCTTGTTGCACTTCCAAAGACACCAACGCTTGATTTCACAATGGGTTCCACTAGATCAGAGTTTCCATCCATTTAGAAGAATATGTCTTTGCTTCCTCATGCAATTACAATAACACCCTCAATCACCTTTTAAAAAATATTATAGAAGGATCAGACAAACTTCATCACCATGCTGCTCAATAAAAATCAGGTTCTTTAAGACAGAACTATGCCTTATATTATAAAACTTCCTCATAATATCATTGCTGAACTTTACTCACAAATCACTCCCACACCATCCAAGGTTTATCATTAGCACAATGAACATTTTCAGAATTTCATGCGGAATAATAAATCATAAACACTTGATAGTAGAGTGAACCAACGAACTTAAGTTCAACAGCCAGGAATTCTATCTATCCACATTAAGGATCAATGCATCATGCAAAAATTTTTTATTTAATATTCACGTGAAAGTCCACCTATTTTGAATTTTGTC
The DNA here is from genome assembly GCA_002079205.1 of Phalaenopsis hybrid cultivar. NCBI lineage: Eukaryota > Viridiplantae > Streptophyta > Magnoliopsida > Asparagales > Orchidaceae > Phalaenopsis > Phalaenopsis hybrid cultivar. The sequence continues at coordinate 6,119 of JXCR01116373.1, forward strand.
CCCCTTGCCTTCTGGATAGTCCCATTTCAATCATGCCAAATCACCAACATGCAGCATTGTGACCTATGGACTGGCTCATGTATTGAGATCTACGCTCGTCTCTATTTCACTTGTTACACTTATTCTTTAACTTGCTCTTTTTATCAAATATTTAATAAAAAGTTGATATCTCTTCACCATTTCTGCACTGTCAGATGTTTTCAATGAGGATGAGATCTTTGATGTCATTGAGCTTCATGGTGGGATGATCTATGGGAACTATTAACAGCCATAAGATGATATGTCATCTTTTGATATGCTAAGAAAGCAAACTAAAAAAATAGATCTCATTATCAACTTTGTTTCAGAGAGTTCAATTGTTGGGGTAATACAGTTGAATCGGTTGATATGATATACAATCGAAGCTCCTTCTAACAATTTCCTTAATATATGCACATTGTCAGTTGTAAAGGGCTTTTCATGCATAACTTACAGCACCTTCATGGTGCCTACTGTACTAGTTTCATTGAGGTTATTAAAAACGATGTTCACAATGAGTAATAAATATATGGATTCCCAACACTTTGTTCTTCATCAAATGCCAGTTTAAGAAAGACAGCGAAACTCTGAAGAAAGTTCATGGCTGGTGTCCAGATAGAAAACCTTCTACAAATATCTCGCCTAGATAATACTTAATCATGGATTCTAGACTCAGGTGTTACATTACATGCTAGCCCTAACAAATGGGTGGCTAAAAATTACACTTAAAGTGATCTAGAAAATGTGTATTTGGGAGATAATAATGCCAATAGTATTATTGAAAAGAGTCATGTTGATATTAGGTTGTCAAATGGATTGATCTGGAAATTAAATGAAGTTAGACATTCCATGTTGATAATAATGTATGTTTGAATATCGGGGTATGTAACGACTTTCATAGTTTATTTATGGAATGTGACTAAATGTACAATGATGTTGGCTCAAAACAACACTGAATGCGCCATTTATCTGATCAAGGAGTTGTCTGAATCCATTAGAATAGATGAAAAAAAAAGTTGATCCACATCTCTGCCACCGCAGACATGGTCATATGAGTAAAAAATATATGAAATATTTCCTTTCTAAAAACAAACTTCATGGCTTAAAGTTTGTAGATTTATATTTTTGTGAAGATTGTACTTATGCCAAGAAAAATAATGTTACTTTTCTAAAAGTGGGTTGAAGTTGAAGTCTAAAAATATGGAGTTAAAACATACTGACGTATGAGGTCCTTCTCCATTTAAGTAATAAAGTTTCTCCATGTTTTATCACTTTGATTGATGATCACACTGGGAAAGTATGGGTGCATTTTTTAAAACATAAGTTACATATCTTTGATGTGTTTAAGAAGTGGAAAGTTATGGTTGAGAGTGAGATAGGTTTGAGGTTGAAGTGTTTCAAATCAGATAATTATTGTGAGCATTGTGAAAAGAGGTTCAAAAATTATTGTGCTTCCGAAGACATGAATTCATTGGTCAAAGAACATCAAAGCAAAATAATGTTGTTGAGGGTATGAATAGAACCATCACAGAGTGTGTCAGAAGTATGTGGTTATATGTTTGTTCGTCAAAAGATTTTGGACAAAAGCAATAAACATTGTAGTTTATCTCATAAATTGTGGTACATCAGAACTTTTCAATGAAAGCTTACTTGAATAAGCGCGGAGGGACAAAGAATTAAATCAATCTCACTTAAAAGTATTTGGTTGTTTATCATTGGTTCATGTTAATACAAAATCCAAAAGTAACCTTGATTCAAAATCTATTAAATGTACTTTCATTGGATATGACTTTGATAAATTTTACTACAAATTCTGGAACTATCAGAATCAAATATTAATTAAGAGCAAGAATGTCAAATTCAATTAAATAGAGATATATAAAAACAGAAATAGATAACAGGATCATCAATTAGTTACTTTGGAAGATCCATTCAAATATGTTGAGATATAAGACACCAGTGATCATGAATATATAGAAAATAAATATGTTCAATCTGATGAATCAAAAGGAGTTCCTCGGACACCTACCACTAAAGTCAAGGGATCCAGTAGAATCTCACGACCAACACAGGTATTCTCATTCATTGTATTATCTATTGCTAACTGATAATGGTGAACCAAAGTGTAATGATGAGTTCATTCAAGTTAATGACTCAATAGAATGGGAGTCCGCATGAATGATGAGATACATTCATTAATGCCAAATCAGACATGAAATTGACAAAATTATATATGATAAAAATTCAATGCACAATAAGTGGGTTTATGGGCTGAAAAAAAATCAGATGATACCAAAAGCTACAAGGCGAGGCTTATTGTGAAGGAATTACAACAAAAGAAAGAAGTTAACTACATTGAGCAATTTTCTCTTGAAATGAAGATGACAAATACATAAAAAAAAATCAGATGATACCAAAAGCTACAATGCGGGGCATATTGTGAAGGGATGCAACAAAAGAAAGAAGTTAACTACATTGAGCTATTTTCTCTTGTAATGAAGATGACAAATATCACAGTTATGTTAACCCAGTAGCGGTGGAGGATCTACATCTACAACAGATAGATGTGAAGACATTTTTTTTACATGGTGACTTAGAAAAAAAATTATATATGATGAAATCACAGGATTATAAAGTTTTAAGAAAAAAAAAAGTGATTTGTATATTGATAACGAGTCTTTATGATTTGAAGCAGACATAAATATAGTGGTACCAAAGATTTGACAGATTATGCCAAATAGTGAGTACACGTAGTGTCGGTCAGATCATAGTTGCTTTATTAAATATTTTGATAATTGTTATATTATTCTTCTATTATACGCGGATGATATGTTGATTGCAAGATAACATATGAAAAAGATCTGGGACTTAAAGGGGCAATTATCAAAGACAATTGAAATAAAAGATTTAGGTTTAACCAATAAAATTCTCAATAAGAGAATCAACAGGGACATTAGTGCATGTATATTGAAGTTGTCTTAGACAGAATATGATGAAAAGGTCCTACATAGATTCAACATAAGTGAGATAAAATCAATTTCCACCCAGTTATCTTGTCACTTAAAAACTATCTAAGAAACAATTGCTTAAGACCGATGCAGAGCAAATACAGTTAAGAAGAAACTTGTATGCTTCAACTGTTAAAAGTTTGATGTATGTGATGATATGCAAAAGACCAGATATTGGACATATAGCGAGAGTAGTCAGTTTGTACATGACTAGTCCAAACAAACATCATCAGGAGGCAGTGGAGTGGATTCTTATATACTCGAGATGAATAGTCAACAAAGTACTTTATCTTGGAAGTGTCGAGATTAACCTATAGGAGTATGTAGATTCAGATCTTGTAGAATATATTGATGGTATAAGAAGTACAACAAGTTATATCTTCATTGTTGGGAATAAAATAGTGACTTGGGTTTCCAGGTTATATCAACTATAAAAGCTAAGTATATTGCTATCACTGAAGCTGACAAGGAAATGATTTGGTTTTAGAGCTTTGTGACAGAAGTTGACAAGGAGCAAGGGAAGGGAAAACTTCACAATGATAGTATGAGTGTCATTCATCTAGCAAAGAACGCCACATTTAAGTTGGGATAAAAAAACATTTAGCTAATGTATCATTTTATCTGTTCACTTCTAAGAAAATGATCAATTATCTTTGAAGAAGATACATACAGCTCAGAAGCTTGCAGATGCATTCACTAAGAAGATGTTTGACACGCTATTTTTTTGGTGTATTAACATATGGATTTAACGTAAATCCACTGAACACGAATTTAGCGCCTTTAAGTTCCGCCGTCAGCTAAATCCAGAAGTTTCTATGGCGTGACAGAAATCCCAAATTTACTAAATTCGATCTAGAGGTGGATTTAAGAGAATGTCTTGCTGCATATCTTTCGTTGTCTGTTAAATCCTGAAAGCAAATGTCTTACGCTTGGTATGGATTTAACTAGATTTAACTGAAATAATACCAAACACAAATTTGGATTTAATATCACTGGATTTAATAAATTTGGATTTACCAGATTTAGTAAATCCTACTTAACTTAAATCTAATATGCAGCCAAACACCCCCTAAGTCGGTGACAGCTGAGAAACTAAAGCTATGGTTAGCTTCAATTGAAGTTTTGGAGAGTTGAGGCTGGGTCGAGTCGCACTACAGTTCATAACTATGAAAATATTGTAGCTTTGGAGAAGTAGTTTGATTGAACTGAGTCTCNGATAGTTCAAATAGTTGAGCGCAATACCACAAGTAGTACACTATCCCGAAGGATATGCATACAACTTATTGGCAGGCTTAACCACTTAAACTAAAAGATTTGTAACAGGTTTCCAATGTTAAATATAAGGAAATTAAAAGGGAATGGCTCAAAAGAGAAACAGTTATTTTCATGAGTTAATAAAGTGAAAGGTAGAGGATGTCACAGATCCAGGGAGAACTCCGGTGACTTCTCAACTATCCTACGATTGGACCTTAACTCTAAGGAGACATCCTACGCCTCGTCATCATGGTTTCGATCGTCGCACTCCGTTCGCTTGCTTCCACGCTCCGCTTCTTGGAAAGACTACTCTAAGATCCTGATTGTAAGTTCAGAATTGTGGTGTGTATAAATGTACAGTTAGTGGGTCAGTGGGTAACTACAGGGTACCTCCTAAACCAGGTGTCCTACTGGCCTCTAACCTAAAAGTCTCATGCAAGTCCGTAGAAACAACATGAGTTATAAAAGGGAACATGTGATTTGGCACAGTAAACAGCAAACGCTAATATTGCAGACATGAATTATGTGTATACGCAGAAGCGTACAGTAGCAAAAGTAAACGTTAAAAATGTAAAACAAACCTGTACACCTGACAGGCCGGCGGCTCCTGAAAATACTCGAGAAAAAGCGGCAGATGAACCATGGTAAATCAAAGAGAACCGTCAAAAACACAGAGAAAACTCGGAGAAAATCACAAGTGTTTTGCGAAGATTTCGATAAAACCGTAGCGAAACACAAAAAAATCCGATTTCGATAAAACCGTGGGAAAATACACAAAAATTTAAAGAAAGGAAGAAAACCGTAAGCATTCAGGTCGGGCTAGGCTCAGAATTAGGTACTCTTGGGACTTCGAAGGCAACTATCGGTCACCTGTATGTATAGAGTCTGATATTCAACTAGAAAGGTGTCCTACTATATCAACTTCGGTGGGTACTCCTTAGTCAAATATTGGCGATTGACAAGTGGACAATCGAATTATATTATTTAAAATTTATATTTTAACATGTGTATAGGCTTCATCCATAGAAGAAAAGTAGTATCGATTTTGGTAGTCAAAATATTTTAGAAAATAACGTATATGTTCTTATCGTATATGTTCTTACCAGTTTTTATAAAAAAATGATTGTCCACAAGTCGATCGAACCGTCGGGCCGGGACCACCAACAACATAAGAAGGCAATAGTGTTTTGCTAATCTAGTGTCGGTGAATAATATTGTCATCCTACACTTCACCGTGTCTCGGGACTGGGTCCCGATATTGTATGATGGAATATTATTCCGCTCTACCACCACATGCCTTTATCATCACGACCTAATACCCCAAAAAGACCGTACAACTTACGACCTTGCTTGATGGTTTCACATATAATCATAGCTATATGAATGCACTTATGTTTCAGACATAGACAGGTAAAACTCAAATCAAGAAGCAAGGAAAAAATGAACCAAAAAACAAGAAATGCAAAAGAAGACTAACCCGCCTCCAAAGACAATTAGAAGAAAAAGCCAAAGTGGTAGGAGGATTAGCCTAAAATATAAAACTGGTGGGACTTCTTGATTGAGCAATGAGATGGGCATCTTCCCAAGCCTCCCCTAAAATGTCAAAAGAAACTCTCCTCCTTTTTCTCTCTTCTTTTTTTTCTTTCTTCTTCTTTCTTCTTTTATTGAAATCAATTTGTCCCCGAGAGTTGAGTCCTGAATTCTCTCCCAACATTTAGTAGATCGTTCCTCGAAAAAGGGACATTTGAATTCTTCCAAGCAACAAAGATTGAAGATTGCAATTTATAAAAATTAAAACATCCAAATTTATCTCAAATTAAAGCTTGCATGAGGTATAAATCCACGCAACACAAAGGAGCTCAAACAGGTGCCCACGGCTAGGAATAGCAGGGGAACCAAACAAATCAACACTCGGGGAACCAACCCAACACAAAGACCCTCAAATGGGTGGTCTCGGGTAAGGCTAACAGAGAAGCCACCTAGCTGACCCAAAAAAAGGAACCATCTAGATGCTCTCAGGTAGGGGCAGCAAGGAACACATAACCACATCAGGTGACCACAGCAAATGAGCAAATACAACCACCACTAATAAGTTCACGGGCAGAGGACAACAATAGGGAAAGCCATCAGCCTCAGCACAAACAAGAGAACCACAAACAGGACACCTCACGACCAGGAGCAACAAGGGGAAGGCCACCAGCCAACACCAAAAGGGAGCACAGCTGGATGCTCGCAGGCCACGAGGAACCAGGGGAAACCACCAAAACTATAACAAGATATTTGAAGCCTTAAAAATCAAAATTTTCATTCGACACATATTTCAAACGGGGCAACAGTTATAAGGTCCAAAACCAAACCCCAAAACAACTTCTCAAAGCATTAGAACAAATTCCAACATATATTCGAATAGGGTGGCGTCAACAGGAAATAAACCAAGCCCCAAAACCGACTGTTCAAAACATCAAATAGATTCCGGCATATATATTCGAGCAGGAGCAGCACCAGGGAGCTAAACCGAGCCACCAAAACCAAACCTCCAATAGCCCCAAAATCAATTAAAAGCCACCTAAATATGTTACGAGTAGGAGGGCAACAGGAAAGCACAAAACAAAGCCCCCAAATTAAAATCTTCAAAAGCCTCAGTATCAAATCAGTATAGCAAAGGAAACCGCAGCCCATAGGGCTAACACAACCCAAAAATCCTCCATGTTAAACCTAAGCAGCAAGAAAAGCCACAGTCTAGAAGACAAAGGCTCTGTTTGACGCAGTTGTCTGCGCTGCCCCAGGAAGCTGCTGCGGAGAAGCTGGTTGTCTGTTTGGTGTAACTGTGTGGAAATAGCTTTGGGGCAGCTATTTCTGAAAAATGATCATGCTGCCCTTGTTTGGTAAAACTGTTTAAAACAGAACTGAGATAACAATATTTTTTATACTTCCGAAGCACATCATATCAATTTTTTGAGGCATTTACAAACATAAAACTACAAAATATTCAATGTACATTTTTACTAACTCCATACATCTTTATTTTTTTGAGAACTCATAAATTGCAACCAGAATTCATCTACGGGATGGTGCATCATTTAAACAGCTAAAAACACCAGATAGAACAAAAATGCCCCCAAAAGAGAAATAGCTTAACCATGAATTATCATTTTAGGCTTAAAAAGATAACTATTTTGACTTTATAAAAGATTGAAATAAAGCTTCTTCTGCCTAGGAAAGGTAGGATGTATGTATAAATTGAAGTTTAGCTGGTAGGTAAATATATAGGAATTAGGTGGCATGTATCTAATGATTTGGGTGGTATAAAAGTAAATTTTAGGTGTTATAAATGTAAATACATGGGAATTGGGTAGCATGTATGTATATGCACGTTTTTTATTAGCTCAAAGGTAAGAATCAGGGAAGGTTTTGCATTTGAGTGTTGAATGAGCACATATGTTAGTTTTCAGAACATTTTAATGAAGAAAAAGAGAACTATTTGATTTCAAGGGAAGCCAATTGTATGACATGTGACCGATTTTTTTTGTTCTTTTTTATTTTGTAAATTTCATTCCTTGTGCTATTCATTTACTTAATTTAATATTGGCTTCGTAGTGATCTTAATTTTAACCAAACTATAGCACGCCGAAATTCTAATTTGCAAAATTTTATTCAAGTTTCTCTGTTATTTTTTTTTCTTTCAGATTTCCTGCTAGTTCCAAGGCCATTTGATTTTAGATCATCAATTTTACCACACCTAATTTCTGACATTCCTCACCATCCTCAACACAGCAAGGATGCCCTCTAGCAAACCCTAAAACAGCGAGCAGAATGAGGAGGAATATGAAGAGGCAGGGTACCTGTGGAGAAATTGCCTGATCCTGGGGTTGTTTGGGCGGACGATCCTCTTCTGGATTTTCAGAGCGATTCTGTAGGTCTGCTTCAGCCCCAAGAAATAAGTCATTGCCGTCGTAATCTCTCATACCATCTTCGCCAAAATATAAGAAAACCAGAGTGAAACTTCCGCCCTGAAATTATCGTTCTCCGTCTTTCATCCTCTACAATCACATAGAAGGCGGGAGAAATTAGAGGTACGGGAGTAAAACAGCGGAGCCGTACCGCGGGCCGCGAGGTCTCACCCACGGCCGGCTTTTCGCCCGGATTCGAGACAGCCCCGATCAAGACGCCCTGCCAAATAGTAATTTTTGGCGGCCTCCCGCCGCACTGCGCGGAGGAAGCCGCGCCAAACGGACCCTAAAACAGCCCCTAAACTTCAACATATCAGCATAGATGTGATAAGAATGTAAGGAGGAAGCTTACATATGCATAAGAATTAAACTATGTCTTTCATTAGCCTACATTCTTAGCTAAGTACCATGAAATATTTAAAACAAGCCTAATAGCATGTACTTGAACTGAAGTAAGCTAAAATCTAACAGTTAGCCGTGATTCCAGCATTAAATGTCGTCGGGAACAAAATAACCCCC
>JXCR01116373.1:14918-59695 GCA_002079205.1 Phalaenopsis hybrid cultivar
CCCCATGCATGCATTCCCCTATTTTAACGTCTCTAGCATGTGTCGAGCAGGGAAGAAGAGCAGGAGAGAGGAAACATACCTTGCTCGGGCTTCTGTAACCAACAAAAGAAAGCCATGACACTCCTAAACCTCAAGCTCACAAGCAAAGCCACAACACTCTCGGACTCCAAGCTCACAAACACCTAGCCGAGAAGAAATTTCCGCAGAACCTCCCCAGGCCTCAAACTTCGTAACCTCCCTGAGAACTCTCCCCCACCAAGTTTTATTGACACCAAATAGAAATAAAAGAGCTCGTGGAACTTCTCTTGACAAAGCACGACACCTAGTCGAAAGAAAAAACAACACCCCAGTCGAGGCCACTGAAAAGAAAGATAGGGAAGGAGAAGAAATTTCTCCATACGTGACCCTGGGAACACACACACCCAGTCAACCTACCCCGAATGAGCTTCCGCGCAGCGAGATGAAGCAGAAAGCTTCGAAAAGAGGAGATTTTGGGCAGAGGATGTCAAGAGGAGAAGAGTCAACTCCTCGTCACATGAGGAGGAGAAAACAAGCCAGGAGATGCGCGGTTAGGGCTCAATCCAAGCACACGCATGAAGAAGGGAGATAGCAAACCCACGAGAGGAGCCAAAGCATCAAGCTTGGGACGGAAACCAGAGGGGGTCCCGATTTTGGGGAGGTTAAAAGCTCAGCCCCCTTCCTTTTAACATATCTTATATTATATTAAAAAAATATTAATAATATAATATAAATTACGAAATCCCCAATGTGGGCAATATGCAACAGATCAAAATGGGTGTCCCCCTAGCTAAATTCAACGTCTCGGACGTGCCGACACAGTCCGTTTCGTCATTCGGGGTTGTCTGGACAACCTCGTTGACAGCCGAGTCGAAAACACCTCAAATTCGAATTCCTTTAAAATAATTGCATGTGATTGATTGTAGAGCCTCCTACGGGTGCAGGTGACGTGAATCTAGATAATTGTGTGCATCGTTGTGTGCACTATGGTATTCGTGCATCCTGTAAGCGCGCAGAGATTGCAATGGTTTTTCCTAGGGTTTCAGATCCTAAGGGTACTCGACTCGAGTTTCGTCGCGCTGGTTTTAATCGACTCAACTAAGCGTTGAAGATTTTAGAACCAGTCACATAAAACTGCGAGGAGTCAAGAGGTGACTCGAATTTCTAATCGGTGTGAGCCCCATGCTCGTTCTTTAAGAGAGCCGGTAGGAAACCCTAAGGGATAGACCCTATGCTCTAAGAAGAGAAAGAGACCTCACCAAAAATGATATCAACATTCACTTTGATACAGAATCCAAAAGTAACTTTGATTCAAAATTTGTCAAGTGTACTTTCATTGGATATGACTTAGATAAATTTTGTTACAAATTTTGGAGCTATCATAATCAAATATTAATTAAGAGCAAGGATGTCACACTCAATGAAATAGAGATATATAAAAACAGAAATAGATAGCAGGATCATCAATCAGTTAGTTTGGAAGATCCATTCAAATATGTTGAGATAGAAGACACCAGTGATCAGGAATATGAAAAAAATAAATATGTACAATCTGGTGAATCAAAAGGAGTTCTTCAGACACCTACCACTAAAGTCAAGAGATCCAGTAGAATCTCACGACCAACACATGTATTCTCCTTCATTGTATTATCTATTGCTAACTGATAATGGTGAACCAAAGTGTAATGATGAGTTCATTCAAGTTAATGACTCAATAGAGTGGGAGTCAGCATGAATGATGAGATATATTCATTAATGCCAAATCAGACATGACATTAACAAAATTATATATGATAAAAATTCAATGCACAATAAGTGGGTTTATAGGCTAAAAAAAATGAGATGATACCAAAAGCTACAAGGTGAGGCTTATTGTGAAGGGATTGCAACAAAATAAAGAAGTTAGCTACAATGAGTTATTTTCTCTTGTAACAAAGATGACAAATATCACAGTTATGTTGAGCCTAGTAGCGGTGGAGGATCTACATTTGTAGCAGATGAATGTGAATATAGTTTTTTTACACGGTGACTAAGAAAAAAAACTATATATGATGAAATCACAGGAATATAAAGTTTTAAGGGAAAAAAAAAAGATGTGATCTGTATATTGATAACAACCCTTTATGGTTTGAAGCAGACATAAATAAAATGGTACAAAAGATTTCACAGATTATGCCAAATAGCGGGTGCACGTAGTGTCAGTCAGATCATAGTTGCTTCATTAAATATTTTGATAATTGTTATATTATTCTTCTATTGTACGTGGATAATATGTTGATTGCAAGATAATATATGAAAAAGATTTGGGACTTAAAGGGGCAATTATCAAGGACAACTAAAATAAAAGATTTAAGACCAATAAAATTCTCAATACGAGAATCAACAGGGACATTAGTACATGTATATTGAAGTTGTCCCGGACAGAATATGATGAAAAGGTCCTACATAGATTCAACATAAGTGAGATAAAATCAATTTCCACCCTGTTATCTTGTCACTTAAAAACTATCTAAGAATCAATTGTTTAAGACCGATGCAGAGCAAATACAGATAAGAAGAAACTTGCATGCTTCAGTTGATGGAAGTTTGATGTATGCAATGATATATGCAAAATACCACATATTGGACATATAGTGATAGTGGTCAGTGTGTACATGATTAATCCAAGCAAGCATCATTAGGAGGCGGTGGAGTGGATTCTTATATACTTGAGATGAATAGTCAACAAAGTACTTTATTTTGGAAGTGTCGAGAGTAATATATATGAGTATGTAGATTCAGATCTTGTAGAATATATTGATGGTATAAGAAGTACAACAAGTTATATCTTCATTGTTGGGAACAAAATAGTGACTTGGGTTTCCAAGTTACATAAGATTGTTGTTATATCAACTATAAAAGTTGAGTATATTGTTATCACTGAAGCTAACAAGGAAATGATTTGGTTTTAGAACTTTGTGACAGAACTTGACAAGGAGCAAGGGAAGGGATAACTTCACAATAATAGTATGAGTGTCATTCATCTAACAAAGAACATCACATTTAAGTCGAGATAAAAAACATTTAGCTAATGTATCATTTTATCCGTTCACTTCTAAGAGAATGATCAATTATCTTTGAAGAAGATACATACAGCTCAGAAGCTTGCAGATGCATTCACAAAGGCAATGTTTGGTACGCTATTTTTTTGGTGTATTAACGTATGGATTTAACGTAAATCCACCGAACACAAATTCAACGCCTTTAAATTATGTCGTCAGCTAAATCCAAAAGTTTCTATGGCGTGACAGAAATCCCAGATTTACTAAATCTGATCTAGAGGTGGATTTAAGAGAATGGCTTGCTGCATATCTTCCTTTGTCTGTTAAATTCTGAAAGCAAATGTCTTACACTTGGTATGGATTTAACTAAATTTAACTGAAATAATACCAAACACAAATTTGGATTTACTATCACTGGATTTAATAAATTTGGATTTACCAGATTTAGTAAATCCTACTTAACTTAAATCTAATATGCAACCAAACATCCCCTAAGTCGGTGACAGTTGAGAAACTGAAGCTATGGTTAGCTTCAATTGAAGTTTTGGGGAGTTGAGGCTCGGTCGAGTGGCACTACAGTTCATAACTATGAAAATATTGTAGTTTTGGAGAAGTAGTTTGATTGAAATGAGTCTCAAAGTGAGAAATTGTTATTATGTTGAGTCTCATTGTGTTAATCAATTGTTCACTTAGATCCCTATGTTTCATCGATCAAGCTTGTCGGTGAGTTTGTCGGGGGGTACGGGAGGGTCTCACCACTATAATGGGTTTAGGGGCGATTTTTTTTTTTTAACCTAGCACCGTAGTGCTCAGAAGACGGCACCACAATGCCAAGTCTAGGCTTCAGAACTTGAGAGCATGACATTACAACAAACCCAATGCAGCTCTCTAGCGCCCTGACGCCCATAACTAAAATTGAGTCATTCTCCAATTAAAGTTTATGTTTTGTCGATCGGAGGGTATGTGATTTTGATTTTTCTTATGCTAAGCAGAGGAGTGTCCTATAGAGTTCTAAAATTTAGAGAGACTTGAGTGTGATGTAATTTGTACAATTATCCTTATTTTCTTCTTAGTGAAATTCTCGGCGTGGTTTGACTCCATGGCTTTCTCTATTCTCGAGTTTTCCACATTAAATCTCATGTTCTTTGTATGTGTGTGCGTTTTTTTATTATTATTATTTGTATTCTTCTGTTCAAAATTTTTCTTAAGATCACTGGAATCAAATTTCACAATTTATTCACATCTCTCCCAACACTAGAGTACTTGACCATTTGAAGCAGATAAAAACTAGAATTAACATCTTTCCCCTCGCACCTCTTTGCAACTATGGAATTCTAATTTAGCTATGATTGCTGCTGAAATCCATTACAAATTGAGGCAGCATGACAATAGCGAATCATCCCCCACTTAAGTTGGAACACTGAAGACTACCTACTCATCAACCCTTATTTTGAGCTCTCGAAAGACCTGATAAGTTCTTTCAGTTATTCATCTAGGTTAATTCTTGTGCCCTAAAACTTAACTTAATCGAGCTTAATCAAAAATGAAGACACAAATGTGTAACCAATGAACAAAGAAATAAGAAGAGAGGTTTACCTCGGCGGTTTTGGGCACCTCGTCGCAGAATATCTCACATTTTATGTCCCCGAGATTCGTATGGAGGGTGACCGACTGCAAGAAAATGCGTAATGTAGCAGCGTAAATATACTAAGTTAGGGTTTCCGAAAAATGATAAATTCTTTAACCTGTTGAGGTTCTGATGAGAAGATATGGAGAAAGAGTGGGAAGAGAGATCAGCTACCATTTTCGCCTTTACACGATGGGATGAACTCTGCAAGCGAGCAACGCCAANAGACTGCAAGAAAATGAGTAATGTAGCAGCGTAAATATACTAAGTTAGGGTTTCCGAAAAATGATAAATTCTTTAATCTGTTGAGGTTCTGATGAAAAGATTTGGAGAAAAAGTGGGAAGAGAGATCAGCTACCATTTTCGCCTTTACACGATGGGATGAACTCTGCAAGCGAGCAACGCCAAGTTGGTGAGGAAAGCGGAGGTCGGTGCCAAAATCCTCCGTTGCTACGGCGGCATCCAAAATAATTTAACCCTTCAACAACTATTAAATTGTAAACCTTTTTTTGACATAAATGGCGATTTACAAATATAAACCGCCTAAAATTACTATATTTACTTATCAAATATATAAACCATACTATTTACATACAAATCACCTAAAAGTGCTCTGACATATCACTCTGTTGAAGTTGTCATCCTTAGTCTCCGAGCATCGCACGGACGACCAACTTTGGGGCCCCACATCACCATACACATTTGTGTTGGGCGACATGGTGCCTAGCGGTTGGCCACCCGGACGTGCAAACGTCCGAACTTAATATATTTTCGAGCTCAGAGACACTGCTTGCTTGTTCCCCCTTCCATTTTGTTCTGCCCAACATTCTAAATCAACATAAGGTAAGTTTTAAACTGATTGAACGATTGCTCCAACCTTGGTCATATCTTCAAATCCTTGTTATAAAGAAAAAAAATTACATGTGGACAATATAGTGGAGAATTTGATGATATTATTGTGGTATTCACCAATCCACACATAAAATATCTGTATGTAAATCTAATCTATCTAATTTAAATAAGTAACATAAAAATCTTATTGTTTACCTAATATAATATCATTAACCCATTTGAAGGTTGTGGGGAAGTGATAAATTGATCTTATTGAGAAGGGGCACTACGGATCAAGGGTGTGCGGAATTCATCCAATACAAAAGAGAGAGGCTTGATCTCGCTAGGGGAAGGCCATCAATGAGCTGAAGGTTGGTAGGAGTCTTGAAATCCTCAATGATAAAGAAGATGAGAGAAAGTTGTGACAAGATCTCCTGAAAGAAGACATCGAAGGTATCAATGTCATGCACAATAATCTTGGAACTTGATGATGAAGAAGAGTTGGGAGGGCGACGTGTAAAAGGGCATTAGAGATTTAATGTAAAGTGATATCTTTTTTATGTTACTTGAAAGTATCAAATGTTATATGAGTAAATAGTAACATTGGAGGGTTAACTATATAACTTAGATAATTATGAGTGTAATGTATGTGACTAACCCAAAGTTAGAGTGATTACATTAATTATTTGATCATATATCAAATGCATTAGAGTTTTTAATGGATTGTTTTAATTATATGATAATGTAATTTCAATTTTTAGAGTTTTCTAATGATATGGAATTAAATGAACCAATTAGTGCTTATATTTGAAGTAATGTATTGTTTTATTTAGTCATATAAATAAAGCTATTCTCTGAAAAAAAAATTTTAGTTTCTCAAAATTTATAATTATGATTTACAAATATTTAGTTAAAAAGAGATTTTAACCATAATCTTTGAGTTGATTTTCATTAATTTTAATGTGTATTAAGTTTTGTGCGCAATAGCAAAATTTCACAATAATAAAAAGTTTATTATCTAGGTTTCTAATGAATATTTTATATAAAATTAGAAAAATAATGCAACAGAAAGAAGAAGAAAACGGAAAATTATTAGATCTAGCTTATTTGAAAAAAAAAAATTATTATTATGTTATAATGCATAATATAAAGGGTTGTATGTTGGTCCTCCATTAGTACTCTAGTATTAGCCCAAGTCAAAAACTCAATCATCTTGTAGTGGAAAAATGTGATAGCATTAAAAATAGACTAGAAGGACCTCCAATTGGGGATTATATGAGTCATTGTTTGTGGTGTATATATGACTTAATGGATGAAGAGCCTGAAATTTGTTATTCTAAGAATATAATCATTTAAGAATTTGCAAATGGCAAAGGATAAAGGGATACAACTATATAAGATATCCATCTAAGTAGCTACACCAACTTAATAGCTTTTAGTTAAATAACTATAGAGTTTCAAAAATAGGAAACAAATAAATTTGCCAGAAGTCATAATCGCTAGAGAAAAGTAATTATGGGCACATATTGTAGATGAAGAAAATAATTCATTACCGAAGAACACTACATAAAAGATGGTTGAGAAATCAAAAGATAACAATTCAATAAGCTATAAGTGAATCTATAAGAAGAAATAATGAATTGAATGCTTAAAAAAACAGACATATAAAGCATGCTTAGCGACAAAAGGAATTACTCCAAAAAAATAAGTATATTATATTTATGTGTTTTCAACCATGATGAAACACATGACCATAGATTGGCATTGGTTTTGATCATGAATTTTAATCTCGATTTCCACCAATCATATGTTAAAGTATGTTCTAACACAGTGCGTATTAAGAGACTATTTACATGGCCTAAGCTTATGGCTATGAAAACAAAAAATGATCTATAAAGTGGTGTGTAAAATCACTTTACATATACAAATTCTCAAGTAGTCCTATAAAAAATTTACATGTTGTCACTGACAAAAATCAATTTTAAAAGAGTAAGTATCTTGAACAAATAACTGAGATCAATATAGTAGTTTATGATGTTCAAAAAATGATTAAGAAAATAAAGCATATAGTGCAAGTATGATAAAAAAATGATAGAGTTTATTAAAAAAATTGAGATTCTTAAGATCACAAGAAAGAAAAGGAAGGGCGAACTCTTATTATCTCAAAAATGAATTATAAACTAAAGTACTGCAAAGTTTTATCTCGCTTAATTAACATGAAGTGCTTGTTATCCAAGTAAATATTCACCATTTTTTTTAGTATTTGTCATTAATGAATATGTATTGTTAATGCAACCCATTCTAAGTATTTATTTCAACAAACTAGTTATATAATTTTTTTTTCCTTATGTTATTTGATCATAAAAAATTTACATATTATCTTATTTAATTGATATAAAGTAGATATATACTAATTGAAATTGTATATGAAAAATACGTCAGCACGAATCTCAAGGCAAATGAATTACTTAGGAGGATGGTAAGGCTGATCAGACACGCCTGCTGACGATCGACAAGTTCAATGTTGATGAAGAAGACATTTGAGCTGAGCGACCGGAAGAGCATGTCGGAGGATTCCCCACAAAACGACGATCAATTCAGAGGTCGATCGGCATGTCACTTAGCCTTCGATCAAATATCAATGGATTCAGGGCGTAACGAGTGACTGACGGACTTCTTACCGACCAAATCAATATGTTGGTCATATTATATTCAAATAATCTTGTAACTACTAAAAGACCCCTCTAAAGGCTTGTGATGAGGGGACTAATCTGCAATTTTGTAAGAATGGAGCATATTCTTTTAAATAGGAGGTCTATATCATAAATAAATGTTAAACACTCTTATTGTTCACACTAAACCCTCTCTTCGCTCTTTGCCAAATGTTCAATACCTTGGGTATGTTTTTCAAACGTTATTGTATTCAATATCTTTTAATGTGTGGTAAGCGTGGAAACATACCGTCAATAATAAGAAAAACTCACTACAACGATAGGGAGAATCCAGCCACAGGACCGCGGTAGAAGCAACATTTACTAGAAAGTTCATGGAAAAATTCATCTTGCAAAGCTTGTAAGACTTTAGGAATCAAATCACCAACTAGATGTCAGAACAATTCGCGAAAGTGCTTAGAGCAGTGGCTGCTCTAAGAGCAATCCAAGTCCCAGGAGGAGAACCTGCCGACAAGGGGCACTCAAACCCCTCAAGTGGAACCGTCAGTGAACAATGAAAGAAGAGGAACCCACCTACAGGAGAAGCCTAACGATGCATTATACCAAGAAAACATCGGATCTGCCCCTATGGATGAGATAAATCGACTGTGAGGATCAATGTGCAGTGGTAGCCGGAAAATGTCTTTTCATTCAAGTCTTAGATGTTGAGCCCCCGAAGAAGTTTAAGATGCTCGTATTAGAATCATACAAAAGACTGTCAGATCCCAACAACCGCCTCACATCATTCGAATTCTCCATAAATATGTTGAAATTTTTTTACGCTCTCAAGTGTAAGTTGTTCTTGACAACATTGAGATCGACTGCATTAAAGTGGTTCAACAAGTTGCCCGCAGAGGTAATCACCTTTACAAAGTTCAGGAGAAATTTTTTATTGTAGTTTGCCAGTGCGCTGAGGCTCAAGAAGAGCGCCCGATCCCTATGAAAACTGAAGCAAGGAGTCAATGAAAGCTTGTGATCGTTTATCACGTGTTTCTAGAACGAAATGTTGTATGTTAAGGATCTGAAACCCGACATGGCCCAAGCTGTGTTAACACAAGGAATGTGGTCAGAAAGATTATGCTTCAACCTTGAACTCGCAAAGCAACAGAGCTTGACTAAGTTGTTGGATATGGTCAACAAGTATATCGTTGTCTATGAGAATGCCCCAGAACCCGTCGATCAGAGGCACCAGAAGCTAATCGACAGGATCACAGAGTTAAGCAAGTTCATCTCCAAATCAGGTGATAAATGCGCCCCATTATTCAAAGTAGTGAGGAAAGACCAATGCTTCGAGTGGACACATGAATGTGAGGAAGCCTTCGAAAACCTCAAACACTCCTCGCATCTCAGTGTTCGTTACTTTCTATTTTGATTTTTGAATGAGTCACCAACTTGTCTATCATTGCATACTTCCCTTTTCTAAAAAAAATCTCTCTTCTGGAGCATGTGAATGATTATGAGAAGAAAGGAATCGAAAAAGCAGGACATACAACAAAGGCAGACAAACAAGAGAAAGAATGTGGAGAACTTTTATTCGGCAAACATTGCTAGGATTAGTCAAGCATAAACAACGTCTAAGCAAGATTGGATCGAAAGAACTTGTGTCAAATATCTGCGAAAGAATGTCTACAAAAGCTACTCATAACCAAAGGTTATGGGGGACGTATCTCACTTAGTTAATTACATCTCGTGGGGTGCTCAAGAATACTCTTGATCTGAGGAGTTCTGCTTACATTTGAAGTGACAACTGGCATGGGGCTATCAAATGATAGTTGTTTCATAGGGGAATGCTCTAAATGCTTTCAAAGCTTCCATTAGGCCATGAGGTGGAGAGGGAGTCTCACACGGTTCTACAAGGGTAATAAACTCATTGACATACAAAGCCTATGAAATAACTGAATCATCCCGATGGGGAATCTCAAGGCACATATGGGCCATAAGAGCAGATGACAAATCATCGTATCCCAAATGAGTTACAGTTCATCGACAATTGGGTCATCAGGATAATATTGACGATAGTAAGAGGAGCGATGAGACTCAAAGTGGGTAGTCAAAGGAAAGTAAAGTAACCCCTAAACGGGTAGAGGTAGTCGGGACAGGGCACTACAAACCCCTCATCCCAAGCCATTAGCACTATAAATCTACTTGGTCGTGAAGTTAGTCGACCTACACGTCCAGAGATCTCTAGTCAGCAACCCATGAATTATGTCGTCTGCGGGAATCTCGGCAGCCCTAAGGTCAAGGAAATGAAACTCTATCCTATAACTACCAGGTGGAACTCTAAGAGGTGGGAATTATACCCGTCAAATGACAAAGATATCGCTGGAAAGGAAAAGAGACGGAGGTTCAACCACAAATTCGAAAAGTGGGGAAGTCACTAACACTCTAAACGCACTAGACAACCACAATTTAGAAATTTATGCTAGGACAAGTGGCTTGAAGAAGCAGGAGACAAAGAAGTGAAGGTCAGGAAAATCATATTTAAATATTGATGTAAGCTTCACTTCATAAGAGTTGTGTTGCTCAAAGGAGAGGTGAAGGTCAGGAAAATCAAATTTGAATATAACTTAGCAGAAATGATTACTAAATTCCGTCCCACAACAAAATTCAACTATTGTCTAAACTTGCTGCTTGTTATAGCTACTGAAAAAGCAACCATCTTTAACAAAAAAAAAAATGTGAAATCATTGATCTTGGTGGAGAAAAAAAAAATCCTTAGAAATTGCAAACATAATAAAATCTTAGCACGTAAAAATGCCTTCTTTTATTACCAATTTAAGATCATTTATAAGCATCAACGCCAAAGTTAATTCTACTCTTTGCCTTCACGTCATGCCCGTTGAGATTTTGAACCACTTAAAAGAGGGACAATGAGTTCAATTTCAATCTTTCTACTTATTTTTTTATCTAGAAAAGAAGTTGAATGTTGATGAGAATGGGAAGCATGCAGCAGCATGTGTTAATAGAACTAAATAAACTCAATCTAGCAATTTATTCATTCAACGACTAAATGCCACCAGATTTTGTGTGGTAACAATCAAAAGCTTCATACCCATTAGTTGGCGCAATCCACTTAGCGTAGTGGTTGAGTACTTCACCTTCAACCATAAGTTTTGTGTCAAAATCCATCACATATGGGTACAAAAATAAGTTAAGGGGAAAAAAGAAACAAAACAAAACACTTAGAACTTTTGTATCCGCTTAGCTAATTATTTGTAAGCCAAATAATTGTGTGACACGACATATCCAATTGGTAAGAAAATAATATGATTATTTTTTCTCATCCATTAATTTCAATTTAAATGAATGAATATATAAATTCAAACTCTTTAAATAACATATTGATAAAAGCTTTACAACAATTTAAATAACATAATTGATAAAAGCTTTATGATATTTTTTTCTCACGAGCTTTATCACGGCAGGTTTCTTTTATAACAATATCTTCGATGACCAAATTCATTTATTGTCATTTGAGACCTAATAACAAATAGTCAATTTCTCATAACTTTATAGGATTTAAGTTCAATTTATGACTAGATAGTGCTCACTCCTTTGCAATGAAGAAAATATTACATCATGAGTCTTGATGCAAAAAACACATCAGACTCCAATCAGTCTGTCATGCATAGAATCTGTGCTCCCTCATTAAAATAAAATAAAATAATCTGATACATTTTTGCATGTAATATATTTTCTTTGCAATGACACATCTCATGTAAATACCATATTCAAAGATAACAAAACCACCCAAACGGTCAAGCCATTAACAACAAGAAAAAAAAATACAATACAAACTGCCTAACTAAAGCAATTACGGCACAAACAANTTTTGTGTGATAACAATCAAAAGTTTAATACCCATTAGTTGGTGCAATCCACTTGGCGTAGTGGTTGAGTACTTCACCTTCAACCATAAGTTTTGTGTCAAAGTCCATCACATATGGGTACAAAAAAAAGGAAAAAAAAAGAAACAAAACAAAACACTTCCATATTTTGGAACTTTTGTATCCGGTTAGCTAATTATTTGTAAGCCACATAATTGTGTGACACGACATATATCCAATTGGTAATATGATAATTTTTTTCTCATCCATTAATTTCAATTTAAATGAATGAATATATAAATTCAAACTCTTTAAATAACATATTGATAAAAGCTTTATAACAGTTTAAATAACATAATTGATAAAAGCTTTATGATTTTTCTCACAAGAGCTTTATCACGGCAGGTTTCTTTTATAACAATATCTTAGACGACCAAATTCATTTATTGTCATTCGAGACCCAATCACAAATTGTCAATTTCTCATAACCTTGTAGGATTTAAGTTCAATTTATGACTAGATAGTGCTCACTGCTTTGCAATGAAGAAAATATTACATCATCAGTCTTGATGCAAAAAATACATCAGACTCCAATCAATCTGCCACGCATAGAGTCTGTGCTCCCTCAGTAAATAAAATAAAATAATCTTATACATTTTTGCATTAAAACTCCTGATGTAATATTTTTTTCTTTGCAACGACACATCTCATCATGTAAATACCATATTCAACGATAACAAAACCACCCAAACCGTCAAGCCATTAACAACAAGAAAAAAAAATACAATACAAACTGCCTAACTAAAGCAATTACGGCACAAACAATTCAAAGAAAGAAAAGTTCCAACCTTTTTTCATCACCCATTGTGGGCACTCGTGTATCTTCTCCCAAAGACCCCATTAAAAAACCAAAACAGCTATTCAAAGAGTGTTTTTGGAGATAACCTCCCCGAACTTCACAAACCATGGCCCGTCAGAGGAGCTGCTGTATTGATGGTGGTGATGATCACTTTCATTCCTCCGAGACATCTTCTCATCGCCGGCCATGATTCTAGCATAATCGTTAGTTTTCCGAGGCGGGGAACCGGACTTCAAACTCTGTGCGGGCATCAGGGAGACCAGAACCCGAGAGACCTCGTGCATGGTGGGGCGCTCCGACGGGTGCCTCTTCGTGCAAAGCAGTGCGAGCTGAAATGCCTTCCTCACAAGATTGAGATCCATGCATGTTACTGAAACCTCCGAGTCGACCGCCTCCATTACCGTGTTGTCATCAGCTCTTGAAAGTATCTGTAAAGATAGAAGAACAAAAAGCACTCAAAATTTGTTGGCCGCATTAAACTTGTTATGAGAATAAGGGGACACTAACCAGCTGGTGGAGGTTGGACTCATTGTCGACTGCCTTCTTTCCCGTCAGAAGCTCGAGGAGAACAATGCCGAAGCTGTAGACATCAGACTTCTCTGTGAGTCTCGAGGTTCGAGCGTACTCCGGATCTATGTAACCAATGGTGCCCAAAACATATGTCGATGCGTGGGTTTTAGCCGAAGGGATGCACTTCGCTATGCCAAAATCAGAAAGGTGAGCTTCGAAGTTCTCGTCGAGGAGTATGTTGGAGGATTTTACATCTCGGTGAATGATTCGCGGGTTGCAGTCGTGATGAAGGTAGGCTAAACCTTGTGCAGCACCGACCGATATCTTCAGGCGCGTGTCCCAATCGAGCTTCACCTTCTTCGAAGGGCCTGCGAAAGAAAAACAAGGATCAAAATCAATTTTTTTGTTGAAAAGGATTGATTTTTGGATGGTTAAAACAACAACAGACCATGAAGCAGATCCCACAGAGAGCCATTTTGCATGTAATCGTAGAAGAGGAGATTGCCATGAGGGGAGAGGGAGTATCCGTGCAGGCTTACGAGGTTTCGATGCCTGATACTGCCGATGGTGGACAACTCCGTTTCGAATTCGCGGAGGTTATGAGGATACTGGCTATATAACCTTTTGATAGCTATAGCTCTCGAGTTCTTTAGAACACATTTATACACTGTGCTTGAGGCGCCATAACCGATTATGTATTGCTCGCTAAGGTTTTCTGTAATTCTCATGATTTCTTCGTATGTATGGATAGCCAGATCCATCTGAAGAACAACAAGCTTTGGAGGACCTGTGTGGGAGAAAATAGTTGCATTACAGAACATATGAAGCAGTCAAGAACTGTGCAAGGAAATGGTTTCAGATTCTTCATTGGATACCTTGTGCAGTTCTACAAGGAAAAGGTTTCAGCTTGGGTTGGTTGGACCTGTAGATTGCTACCAAGAGCATCAAAATCAGGGCGATGAAGCCCAAGGTAATACAAACGACTGCAGCCAGAGAGATCGAAACTGCATAAAGAGTAGTTCCAATTGAAGAAGATCATTAGAAGAAGTTCACAAGTTGTATAAAAGATAGGTTTTTGAATTTCGCTTACTTCGCGATGCATGGCCATCTAGAGAACAGGAAGATCCAGGCCAGTTTCCACATAGCAAGGGATTCCCCAAAAAACTGAATGATATGCATAAAGATTAAGCATTTTGTCACATTTAGAAGGTTGGATCCAGCTTATAAAAAAGAAATTCTTTGAATACCATTCGGAAGGGAACCTCGAAAAGTTTTTTGCGGCGGGAATGTAACCTGATAAGTTGTTGAAGGAAAGATCCCTGAACAAGGATAGAGCGCATAAGATCAAGAGAAAACATGATAAATTATATAATAGAGAAAAAACGTCAAAATGATCCCCTTATTCTTTACATGGGCAATTTTAATCCTAGAGTCTATAAAAATATTAATTTAGTCTTAGACTCTTCTAAATTGGGCTAAAGTAGGATAGCCAATTAAAAAAGATTTTATAGAATCTGGGACTAAAATGGTGGCATGTAAATAGCCAATGGACTATTTTTTGACAATTCACGCTTATATAACAAAACTGGAATAAAAGGGAAGACTAACATACAATGTAGTTAGGCTGAAGCAATTGGTAAGTTGAGATGGTATTCCTCCATGAATATTGTTGTCGTTCAATAACCTAAAAATACACCATTATTAAAATATGTATTTTAACAGTAAAATAACTAGTTCCCTTGAGGTTAAGAACAAGAAAGAAAAGAAAATAGAGAAAAATGACTTGCAAAGTGTTAATGTTCTGCAACTGGCCGAGTTCTTCAGGAATGAAACCAGAAAGCTTGTTGTAGGATAGATCGCTGCAAAATGTCAATAAATATGCAATTTTAAGATGCCAGTACAGCTAAAAAATAAAACCTTTCCCCATTAAAACTAAATCACTTACATTACTTGCACACTTCTTAGATTCCCAAACTCATTAGGGACAGGACCATCAAGGTTATTTCTACTCAAATTTCTGTGGTATTAAAAAAATGACCAAGATGATCTATCTGACATTGTGCAAGGATTCACCAAAACAAATAATGTAGGGATTCACATACAGTACAAGGAGGTGCTCAAGATCACCAATGGAATCAGGAATCTTGCCTGAGAAATTGTTGCCAGAGAGATCCCTGCAGAAATATAAACAAAGGAATACAATTTAAGACATTTAAATACTGCAATGTTGAGAAATAGTTCATCAATTCACAAACTTACAATGTATCAAGATTAATAATCCTCCCCAATTGATCAGGAATCTTTCCCTTGAAATCGTTGGATGAGAAATTCCTGTATGGTGGAAATCATGTTAAAACTAGAAAACAATGTGCTAGCTTTGATTTGTGAGCAAAGTTTTTTTTTCTTTTTTGTATATAGAACATAGCCGTCAGACTCACAGATAGGTCAAACTTTCTAGCTTCTGGAACTCCAGAGGAATGGAACCATTGAGCATATTACCATGAACATTGCTGAAAGATGAAACCAATAGAGATCAAAATAGGAGAAAGAACTAAAAGTCATAATGGCACAAAAAATCTGGGAAAACTCACAATTGGTTCAGAGCAGCGCACAAGCTAATATTTTTAGGAATTGGACCCTCAAGTTTGTTATTGGCGAGATTCCTGGGACATCAACAAATATAAGAAAAATAAGTATGCCAAAATTGGTAAGATCCAAGCTCTAAACAAGCATGAGTGGAACTCACAACTCAAAAAGATCTTCAAGTTTCCCAAGCTCAGTGGGAATAGTACCCTCTAGTTGATTGCCATTCAGCTGCCTGAAGATTAATGGCTTAACAATTGCAATGCCAAAAAAGAAAAATTACAAATTGCAATAAAATATATGAAAATCAGGCTCTTACAGATAGCTGAGCTTTGACATGTTTCCTAATTCAGGAGGAATAGGTCCGCTGAGTTTATTACCATGCAGATACCTGAAAAAAAAAAAGAAGCAAACTTTATGATTCAATAAAGATTTAAATCCTGGATACTAAGATTTATGGTTAGGTACTTACAGTTTGCCAGTGTATGATAAATTTCCAAGTATTGCAGGAATTGGACCAACAAGTTCATTTTCACTCAAATCCCTGTAAAAAGTATGATATTGGTGATATTAAACAAGACTTGGAAAGTTACATGAGAACATTATCATTAACAAGAAGAAAAATATCAATGGAATTACTAAGACTTATTGTGATCTTTAGATGACTTGTTCTGAATAAACAAACTTAAAAAAAAGTAGAAAAAATATGCAATGCAGCTTTGATTAGGTTTTTTACCATTGTTATGACAGCGCTTAGCTAAAAAATTCATGCTTTTTAGCATGCAAGTTGAAATTACCAAAAGACAAATGACAATTTTCAAGATAAAATACAATAGTTGCATAATCAGCTATAGTAGGTGTACTTATTTATCTTCTGCAGCATCTGTTCTCACTAAAAACTAAGGGTAGAGTTTAGGATCACTTTCTGTTTTTTTTTTATATTTTGTTTTTATTTTTAATTTGTTTTGTTTTTCCTCTTTATTTTTAGAAAACACCTTTTGTACGATAATGATTTTTCTATTTTTAAAAATTAAAAATTATACAACGTGTTTGATATTAGCATGCATTTTTTATTTTAAAAATAAAAAATCTAATTTTTTAAAGATATGTAAAAGACATTTATATACTAATCACCTATTTATTATACATTTAAATATATATGTCACCTAAATTTCACTTTTTATACTTATAGCACCCTAATCTTTCGGCTCCTGAGACTCTATGCCCTCCAAATACACCATTGAAAAGGACCTCACTGGAAAAGAATTCCTCTCAGTTTCAACCAGTAGTGGACTAAAAAAAATTAAAAAAAATAAAAAAACAACAAATAAATGTGTTTTTAGTTTCAATTTTTCATTTTTTTTAAAATAAAAATAAAAAAAGTGATCCCAAACAGCCTAATTGAATGAGCCAATCATAACTTTATTTCAGAGTAGAGAGTTCTTTCCGGAGAAACAAATAATAAAAATGTTCTGAAAACAGAATGGCGCTGTACAAAATATTTTATTATTTGTACTTTAATAATCTCTTAAATAATGGGGGCATTTACACACATACCAATCAATTTTTATGTACTTAGAAAACTATACATTTTACCATCCAAATCTTTCATAACACAACAAAAATACCGCTACTTTTAAGAGTAGCAAGTATGTAAATTTTTTCTGGTTAAAAAAAATGTCTTTAAATCAAGCGTAGTAAAAACAAGCAAATTTCTTTAAATCACTGTAAAAATCACCGAAAAAGATCCCAAAGATTAGGCACTTACAGAACTNCCAAGTTGTATAAAAGATAGGTTTTTGAATTTCGCTTACTTCGGGATGCATGGCCATCTAGAGAACAGGAAGATCCAGGCCAGTTTCCACATAGCAAGGGATTCCCCAAAAAACTAAATGATATGCATAAAGATTAAGCATTTTGTTAGTTTTAGAAGGTTCGAGCTAATAAAGAGAAATTCTTTGAATACCTTTCGGAAGGGAACCTTGAAAAGTTCTTTGCGGCTGGAATGTAACCTGATAAGTTGTTGAAGGAAAGATCCCTGAACACGTATAGAGAGCATAAGAAGAAAAAACATACTAAATTATATAATAGAGAAAAAATGTCATAATGGTCCCCTTCTTTTTTACATGGGCAATTTTAGTCCTAGAGTCTATAAAAATATTAATTTAGTCAATAAAAATGTATATAATTTTAGTCCTACACTTTTTTAAAAAGGGCTAAAATAGTTTAGCCAATTATAAAAGATTTTAGAGACTAATTTGACATTTTATAGATTCTGGGACTAAAATGGCGGCATGTAAATAGCCAAGGGACTATTTTTGACATTTTGCACTTCTATAACAAAACTGGAATAAAAGGGAAAATTAACATACAATGTAGTTAGGCTGAAGCAATTCGTAAGTTGAGATGGTATTCCTCCATGAATATTGTTGTCGTTTAAGATCCTAAAACGTCATTATTAGAACATGTATTTTAACAGTAAAATAACTAGTTCCCTTGAGGTTAAGAACAATAAAGAAGAGAAAATAGCGAAAAATGACTCACAAAGCGTTAATGTTCTGCAACTGACCGAGTTCTTCAGGAATGAAACCAGAAAGCTTGTTGTAGGATAGATCGCTGCAAAATGTCAATAAATATGCANAGTGGGGCGCTCCGACGGGTGCCTCTTCGTGCAAAGCAGTGCGAGCTGAAATGCCTTCCTCACAAGATTGAGANCAAACTTTATGATTCAATAAAGATTTAAATCCTGGATGCTAAGATTTATGGTTAGGTACTTACAGTTTGCCAGTGTATGATAAATTTCCGAGTATTGCAGGAATTGGACCAACAAGTTCATTTTCACTCAAATCCCTGTAAAAAGTATGATATTGGTGATATTAAACATGAATAGGAAAGTTACATGAGAACATTATCATTAACAAGAAGAAAAATATCAATTGAATTACTACGATTTATTGTGATCTTTAGATGACTTGTTATGAATAAACGAACTTTAAAAAAAATAGAAAAAATATGCAAAGCAGCTTTGATTAGGTTTTTACCATTACTATGACATCGCTTAGCTAAAAAACTCCTGCTATTTAGCATGGAAGTTGAAATTATCAAAAGACAAATGACAATTCTCAAAATAAAATACAATAGTTNCGCAAACTTTATGATTCAATAAAGATTTAAATCCTCGATACTAAGATTTATGGTTAGGTACTTACAGTTTGCCAGTGTATGATAAATTTCCAAGTATTGCAGGAATTGGACCAACAAGTTCATTTTCACTCAAATCCCTGTAAAAAGTATGATATTGGTGATATTAAACATGAATAGGAAAGTTACATGAGAACATTATCATTAACAAGAAGAAAAATATCAATGGAATTACTACGACTTATTGTGATCTTTAGATGACTGGTTATGAATAAACAAACTTAAAAAAAAAATAGAAAAAATATGCAATGCAGCTTTGATTAGGTTTTTACCATTATTATGACAGCGCTTAGCTCAAAAATTCCTGCTATTTAGCATGGAAGTTGAAATTATCAAAAGACAAATGACAATTCTCAAAATAAAATACAATAGTTGCATAATCAGCTATAGTAGGTGTACTTATTTATCTTCTGCAGCATCTGTTCTCACTAAAAACTAAGGGTAGAGTTTAGGATCACTTTCTGTTTTTTTTTTATATTTTGTTTTTATTTTTAATTTGTTTTGTTTTTCCTCTTTATTTTTAGAAAACACCTTTTGTACGATAATGATTTTTCTATTTTTAAAAATTAAAAATTATACAACGTGTTTGATATTAGCATGCATTTTTTATTTTAAAAATAAAAAATCTAATTTTTTAAAGATATGTAAAAGACATTTATATACTAATCACCTATTTATTATACATTTAAATATATATGTCACCTAAATTTCACTTTTTATACTTATAGCACCCTAATCTTTCGGCTCCTGAGACTCTATGCCCTCCAAATACACCATTGAAAAGGACCTCACTGGAAAAGAATTCCTCTCAGTTTCAACCAGTAGNCGTTTAGGATCACTTTCTGTTTTTTTTTATATTTTGTTTTTATTTTTAATTTGTTTTCTTTTTGCTCTTTATTTTTAGAAAACACCTTCTGTACAATAATGATTTTTCTATTTTTAAAAATTAAAAATTATACAACATGTTTGCTATTAGCATGCATTTTTTATTTAAAAATAAAAAATCTAATTTTTAAAGATATGTAAAGGACATTTATATACTAATCACCTATTTATTATACATTTACATATATTAGTCACCTAAAATCCACTTTTTATATTTATAGCACCCTAATCTTTCGGTCCTGAGATTATCTTTCTCCTCCAAACACACCATTGAAAGGACCTCACTGGAAAAGAATTCCTCTCAGTTTCATCCAGTAGTGGACAACAAAAAAAATAAAAAAAAATAAAAAAAACAACAAATAAATGTGTTTTTAGTTTCAACTTTTTATTTTTTGAAAATAAAAATAAAAAAAAGTGATCCCAAACAGCCTAATTAAATGAGCCAATCATAACTTCATTTCAGAGTAGAAAGTTCTTTCCGGAGAAACAAATAATAAAAATGTTCTGAAAACAGAATGGCGCTGTACAAAATATTTTATTAAGTGTAATTTAATAATCTCTTAAATAATGGGGGCATTTACACACATACCAATCAATTTTTATGTACTTAGAAAACTATACATTTTACCATCCAAATCTTTCATAGCACAACAAAAATACCGCTACTTTTAAGAGTAGCAAGTATGTAATTTTTTCTGGTTCAAAAAAAAATGTCTGAACAACAGTAACCTATATGGAAACCTTTCCGAGGCTCCTGTATAGTGAATTTAATACCATTAATAAAATATTTTATGATGCTATTAACATGACAGCGTAGTAAGAACTTTCAAGTCATCAAGCAATTTTCTTTAAATCACTGTAAAAATCACCGAAGAAGACCCCAAAGATTAGGCACTTACAGAACTGCTAGCGCCTGCATGAGTCCAATTACCTCTGGTATCTTCCCCGTAAGCCTGTTTCCTTGAAGTGATCTGTAAAACATTGGGCCCCGAAATGCAATTAACTTAAAAAGAAGATACATTACAAGCAACTCTGTACAAATTCCTTCATCATTTTCACATGTACATATTTTGTTTCATAAATTTTATTACTATTTCTGAAAAGGCTTGCTAAAAACTAAAATCAATTAATGCGGCAGTGTTATTCACGTGAAAGGAACAAGTGCTGACTGGACAAGCAGCANAGCTTTATAAAAACTAAAATCAATTAATGCGGCAGTGTTATTCACGTGAAAGGAACAAGTGCTGACTCGACAAGCAGCAGCCTTTGTAGTCTATCTGGAACAATAAATATTGAAGAAAGGAAAATTTACATAACACAATTCTCAAGTATTTATATATATATGCAACTCTTATACTTTCACAGCACTTTCATGCATTAAACATGAAAAAATGTATTGATAATAATACTATATTTAATGTTATGTGTGTGTAAATATGAAACTAAGTGTGAGATATGTAAATAGATATAATTTGTATGCTATGTATGTAAATGCCCAAAAATAAATAAAAAACCAGCTTTTAGAGCAGCATACAAAGTAGCTACTTGAAGGAAGCCAATATTGTAAGGGATCTCGCCGGTGATTGCATTGTATGAGATATCCCTGCATTTCAAAAGCCGTAATAAGATGAGAACCTTCTCAGGAACATTAAAAAGAAATTTGTGTAGGAAGATTATGAAAAAAAGGATAAAAAAACAGCATACAAAATTTCAAAACTGGTACAGTTTCCTATGTTCTCTGGTATAGGCCCCGTAAGGTTATTGCCTCTCACATCACTGAAAAAAAAATTCAAAGATATCAAGTCATGAACACTCAAGATAGACGTGACATAGTATAATCTATAAGAATATCAGTGTTTGATTACGCACAAATACCACAAGCCAGTCAACTGGCACATANAATAATGATTTTTCTACTTTTAAAAATTAAAAATTATACAACATGTTTGATATTAGCATGCATTTTTTATTTTAAAAATAAAAAATCTAATTTTTTAAAGATATGTAAAATAAATTTACATACTAATCACCTAATTATATTATACATTTACATATATATGTCACCTAAATTTCACTTTTTATATTTATAGCACCCTAATCTTTCGGCTCCTGAGACTCTCTATGCCCTCCAAATACACCATTGAAAAGGACCTCACTGGAAAAGAATTCCTCTCAGTTTCAACCAGTAGTGGACTAAAAAAAATTAAAAAAATAAAAAACAACAAATAAATGTGTGTTGTGAGATATGTACTTCCTGACATAGAAATGAGACGCAAAGAACACAAACAAACACAGATTGTTTATGTGGTTCGATCCAACTGGATCTACGTCCACGGGAGGGAATCAATCAAATAGTTCACCAAGGTAAAAGAAATAGAGAATACATAGCTTATACATAGAGATGAGCCATCATCTTCCTTCTATTAACTCTCTCTCAAGTGACAACTTAATACAAGGCCTCAAAATGCTCTCCTCTTCTCTAACTCTGTAGTTATTCTCTCCTCATTTGTGGTAGCTTAAGATCTCTTCCCTTGCTCTCCTAAGCCTCACACCCTCTCTATTTTTAGAAGCAAGAGAGTGGTGGGTGGGAGATAGGTGAACGGTAGGTAAGCGGTAGGTGAGATGTGGTAGGTG
This sequence comes from Phalaenopsis hybrid cultivar, assembly GCA_002079205.1. Lineage (NCBI taxonomy): Eukaryota > Viridiplantae > Streptophyta > Magnoliopsida > Asparagales > Orchidaceae > Phalaenopsis > Phalaenopsis hybrid cultivar. Next base: position 37,646 of record JXCR01116373.1, read on the forward strand.
AGCGGTACCACATTACAAAGATGTCATTTTACCTTAGTTCAATAATTGAGGGTCAAAAAAACAATGTGTTTTTAGTTTAAACTTTTTATTTTTTTGAAAATAAAAATAAAAAAAAGTGATCCCAAACAGCCTAATTGAATGAGCCAATCATAACTTTATTTCAGAGTAGAGAGTTCTTTCNATAAAAAAACAACAAATAAATGTGTTTTTAGTTTCAATTTTTCATTTTTTTTAAAATAAAAATAAAAAAAGTGATCCCAAACAGCCTAATTGAATGAGCCAATCATAACTTTATTTCAGAGTAGAGAGTTCTTTCGGGAGAAACAAATAATAAAAATGTTCTGAAAACAGAATGGCGCTGTACAAAATATTTTATTATTTGTACTTTAATAATCTCTTAAATAATGGGGGCATTTACACACATACCAATCAATTTTTATGTACTTAGAAAACTATACATTTTACCGTCCAAATCTTTCATAGCACAACAAAAATACCGCTACTTTTAAAAGTAGCAAGTATGTAAATTTTTTCTGGTTAAAAAATGTCTTAACAACAGTAACCTATATGGAAACCTTTCCAAGGCTCCTGTATAGTGAATTTAATACCATTAATTAAATATTTTATGATGCTATTAATATGACAGCGTAGTAAGAACAAGCAAATTTCTTTAAATCACTGTAAAAATCACCGAAAAAGATCCCAAAGATTAGGCACTCACAGAACTGCTAGCGCCTGCATGAGTCCAATTACCTCTGGTATCTTTCCCGTAAGCCTGTTTCCTTGAAGTGATCTGTAAAACATTGGGACACGAAATGCAATTAACTAAAAAAGAAGATACATTACAAGCAACTCTGTACAAATTCCTTCATCATTTTCACATGTAAATATTTTGTTTCATAAATTTTATTACTATTTCTGAAAAGGCTTTGTAAAAACTAAAATCAATTAATGCGGCAGTGTTATTCACGTGAAAGGAACAAGTGCTGACTGGACAAGCAGCAGCCTTTATAGTCTATCTGGAACAATAAATATCGAAGAAAGATAAATTTACATAGCACAATTCTCAAGTATTTATATAAATATATATGCAACTCTTATACTTTCCACAGCACTTTCATGCTTTAAACATGAAAAAATGTATTGATAATAATACTATCTTTAATGTTATGTGTGTGTAAATATGAAACTTTAAGTGTGAGATATGTAAATAGATATAATTTGTATGCTATGTATGTAAATGCCCAAAAATAAATAAAAAACCAGCTTTTAGCGCAGCATACAAAGTAGCTACTTGAAGGAAGCCAATATTGTAAGGGATCTCGCCTGTGATTGCATTGTACGAGATATCCCTGCATTTCAAAATCCGTAATAAGATGAGANCAAATGCCCAAAAATAAATAAAAAACTAGCTTTTAGCGCAGCATACAAAGTAGCTACTTGAAGGAAGCCAATGTTGTAAGGGATCTCGCCTGTGATTGCATTGTACGAGATATCCCTGCATTTCAAAATCCGTAATAAGATGAGAACCTTCTCGGCAACATTAAAAAGAAATTTGCGTAGAAAGATTATGAAAAAAAGGAAAAAAAAAACAGCATACAAAATTTCAAAACTGGTACAGTTTCCTATGTTCTCTGGTATTGGCCCCGTAAGGTTATTGCCTCTCACATCACTGAAAAAAAAAATCAAAGATATCAAGTCATGAACACTGAAGATAGACGTAACATAGTATAATCTAAAAGAATATCAGTGTTTGATTACGCACAAATACCACAAGCCAGTCAACTGGCACATATCCGGAGACAGAGTTCNTAAGGAAAAAAAAACAGCATACAAAATTTCAAAACTGGTACAGTTTCCTATGTTCTGGGGTATAGGCCCGGTAAGGTTATTGCCTCTCACGTCACTGAAAAAAAAAAAATCAAAGATTTCAAGTCTTGAACACTCAAGATAGACGTAACATAGTATAATCTATAAGAATATCAGTGTTTGATTACGCACAAATACCACAAGCCAGTCAACTGGCACATATCCGGAGACAGAGTTCCTGTAAGCCAGTTACCACGAAGTCCTCTGAAACAAAAAAAAAGTAAAGATATGAAATTTTTCAGGAAAAAATAAAAATCTACAGCATTTTTGGCAGAAGAGAAGCGATTAAAACGAAAAAGGAAAAAGAAGAAGAAGAAGACGAAGTGCTTACAGGTACTGCAAAACTTCATTCCAGTAAATGAGTCTGGGAATGTCNATGTAAAGATATGAAATTTTTCAGGAAAAAATAAAAATCTACAGCATTTTTTGCAGAAGAGAAGAGATTAAAACAAAAAAGGAAAAAGAAGAAGAAGAAGAAGACGAAGTGCTTACAGGTACTGCAAAACTTCATTCCAGTAAATGAGTCTGGGAATGTCGCCAGTCAGCTGATTCTGAGCAAGATCACTAGCAAGGTAGAACATTTAAATTAAAAAATTTTGTAATAATCTAAAAACACTATATAGAGCAGACTCACAGTGTTTTGAGGTTCGGTATCTGAGAAAGCGTTGAAGGAATCGGTCCTGTTAATTGGTTGTTCTTCAGATTCCTACATGGAAAAAGGGTCCACAAAAACCATATTTTTAGAGAAGAAGGGTCCACAAACTTTTAAAAACTTCATGTCCCTGTAGAGTATGGTGGAAACGTGAAAGGGAAAAAATAAACAGTTTATAGAGGACTCGTACAGTTCTTCTAGCTGCTTAAGCTTGGATACTGAGAAAGGAATGTCTCCATCGAGAGAGTTTCCAGATAAGTCTCTGTAAATGCCAAAAGTTCACAGCGTTTAGTTTAGCAAAACAACGAAAGATTAGAAAAAAGATTCAGTAATATTAAACTTGAAAAGTACAAGTATTTGAGAGAAACACAATCCCCAATTTCATCTGGGATCTGCCCCAGGAGTCTGTTCCCCTTCAAATCTCTACAGTTCCAAAACAACCACAGACAGTTAAGCAGAATGCAAATTACTCCTTTCAAGTCAACGGTAAGAAAAAATTTAAAATTAAAAAGGGACGGGGAAACAAACAGCGACTGTAAGCTCTTGAGCTCTCCAATAGCAGGAGAGATTTCGCCGCCAAGGTTCAGATTCGAAAGGTTCCTGCATGGGCGCTGGCCATTTCAGAAAAAAACCCATTGCCCCAAAACAGATATCACGCTCGAAGAGTTTAACACATTCGCGGNACACAGACAGTTAAGCAGAATGCAAATTACACATTGGAAGTCAACGGTAAGAAAAATTTAAAATTAAAAAGGGACGGGGAAACAAACAGCGACTGTAAGCTCTTGAGTTCTCCAATAGCAGGAGAGATTTCGCCGCCAAGGTTCAGATTCGAAAGGTTCCTGCATGGGTGCTGGCCATTTCAGAAAAAAACCCATTGCCCCAAAACAGATATCACGCTCGAAGAGTTTAACACATTCGGGGATAGAGAGAAAGAGAGACGAACAGGGAAAACACGACAGGGGTAAGGTTAGCGCAGAGCACGCCTCGCCAGNACCCATTGCCTCAAAACAGATATCACGCTTGAAGAGTTTAACACATTCGGGGATAGAGAGAAAGAGAGACGAACAGGGAAACCACAACAGGGGTAAGGTTAGCGCAGAGCACGCCTCGCCAGGAGCAATGTTCATCCAAGCCGCCGCCAGCTGTGACGTTGGAATCGCCGGCGGAGATGGCGGAGGGGTTCCAGTCGAGAAGCAAGTTAGCCACGTTGTCTAAGGACGCCTTCATCTCCAATAACGCCTTCCCTGTTGCTCATTTCCATAAAAGAGTTATCGTTACGACCTTAAGCAGCAAAAGATCAATCTTTGAATACAAGAACTCAGAGCAAACTGGAAGAAAGAGCGAAAGACCTTCTTCGGATAATGGAGCAACGGCAGGAAGTAAACAGCAGAGTAATGCGAGTATTGCGATTCTACCCATCACCTTCCTCCCCATCTTCCACACAACGAATGACGCTACACACTCATACTCGGAAACAGAGGGTATAAGAGATAACCCTTGCCGCACATCGCAGCCAGAGAGAGAGAGGGGTTGGAGAAAGTAATGAAGTAAGAGCCAGGAAAGGAAAAGCGGAGGGAAGAGGGAGTCGGCCGTACCAGCAAAGGCGCCACCAAAATAGAGGTGTCGACAGAGACGTGACTGTTCTTTTCGGAACGTCAAGGGAGGTGGCATGGGCCACCACGGCCCCTAGTGCCACCATAGCCTTGCAGACCTACAATAATCCACCACAGACATTACCTTTCCTTCATCGCCTTCGGCCATTATTATTTTGCAGACTTCTTTTATTTAATTATTCATTTATCATTTGTAGGATTTGTTTAAGAAAAGTGAAAAAGTTTTGGGCAAATTCAAATTTTGTGAGGACTGTCCATTTTGTGAAGAGCGGGGAGGTGCTGAATTATTAGATTTCGGGCCAGCTCGGATTGAAATGGATGGAATTCAAGCTGGCTAGAATTTGNGTGAAGAGTGAGGAGGTGCTGAATTATTAGATTTCGGGCCAGCTCGGATTGAAATGGATGGAATTCAAGCTGGCTAGAATTTGCTAGTAGCATGCCTAGTTGCCAGTTTACTACAAATAAACATTGGAAGTTTGAAGATTGGCGGTCGAAATAGAGAATACATAAGAAACAGACAGAAGAAATAGGCTTAATATGAAATGTTAGTAAGCTATCTGACGAAAATACGATTGCCACAACATCCAATGTAGTTAACTAATCAAATGTGGGCTGTAGAAAACACTTACAATTCATGAATAGCCATGATTGACACAAAAATTTTGGCCAATTAATCAAAATTATAATAACTGATGGAAAAAGCATATTAAGCAATAAAAAAATATTGCATTTGCAATTGTGAGTTCTTTTTTCACCACTTGAATACTAGAGTAAAACGACAGAAAACTAACAATGATTTCAAACAGGAAATCTCAAACCCCTAATACGACTCATGGACTCCATTGACTGTGGCATATGGCCTAATGGCTTAATGTTGAGTATATTGATTGAGAGTGACTTTCTCATTTGAAAACACAAAGATCTATGGTTAAGATTTATGAAAGAAGAAATATATATATCAGAGGTCTCGAGCTGTTTGAGTGAAGCAACTAGCAAGGAAGCATTGAGCACTATAAAGATCAAAAAAGGTAAAGGTAATGGGATCTAACTGAGTCTGAGGCTCAAAAAGTCAATAATATTGTTCGAACTCTGACAATATGAGGCCGGACTTCGGATACAATAGTTTCTAGCAAGAGTCAGATTTAACATCATATATCATATCACATATTCACATTTAATATCCATCATTCATAAGTTTCACCTTAATTCGCAAGTCGGATTGATTCAAAATAGTGTCCAATTTTTAGATTTGTGTCATGGCTCAACTCAATTATTTCAAGCTGACCTCGATCCGATCTAAAGTTCTATAGAACTTTTGGTTGATCAACGATCTTCAAGTTAATTTCACGGTCCTAGTGAAGAGAAAAAGTTGATTGTAAAAAATAAAAAATTGATTGTTATAAATATTAAAAAATGTAACTTTGAATATTATAAAGTTTTAAAATTGTAAATCTTATAATAAAAGTTATATCATTTTAATAGGCTATTTACATGGAGTGAGCAAAATTACTAAATGTCTAATTTTTTTTAAGTATTTGGATAAAAAAAAATATAATTCCGTGGCAAAGAAGGGGCCGGACGTGGGGGCGGTTTGTCGCGGTGTCGGCAATGTTCCTAAATTGCATTAAAAAAACATAACAATTTTTATTGTGCGAATAAAGAAATTGTAAAATTCAACATGGGCAAATGACTTTCTCGACATAACACTTTGTGTTCGTGCATGTATTACTTTCATTCATTACAACTCATTCAATTCAAACCAAATAAAAATAATTTCACAGATGTATGTTTTAAAATACAAATAAGGTAATTTATCATAATTGAAAAAAACATTAATGCAAAGTACTATACATAATTTTGTGCCGAGCATAAATTGCATTAAAATTTTTTTTATTATTTATATAGAGAAATTACAATTTCCAACATGGGCAATTACACTTGTGAACATAACATGTTGTGCCCTTTCAAGCATTACTTTAATTCATTACAACTCGCTCAATTGGAACAAAATTAAGATAAAGTGTATGTTCTAAAATACAAATAAGGCAACTTCTCATAATTTTAAAAAGTACTAATGCAACTTGACATAAATTTGTGTTGAGTATATTGCATTATGAAAGTTACTGAATTGCATTAGAAATATAATAAATTTTATTATTTATATAGAGAAATGGCAAATTGCAACATGACAATTGCTCTTTTTGGACATAACATGTTGTGTCCATTCATGCATCACATTCATTCACTCATTCAATTCGAACCAAATTAAAATAGTTTCACTAGTGTATGTTTCAAAATACAAATAAGGCAATTTCTCATAATTTAAAAAAGTATTAATGCAAAGTACTATACATAAATTTGTATTGAGCACATTGCATTGTGAAAGATATAGAATTGCATTGATGATGTGTATTAACCTCATGTGAAAAGTGTATATCATGTTTTTAAGGGACGACATATACCAATAATTTTGATATTGGTGGACAACAAAATGCATGACAACAATATCGGTGTCAATAACATGCATCAACTTTATAAGATGGTGGTTTTATTAATTCTTTATTAAATGATAGAAACGATAGTCAAATAAAGATAATCAAGTAATGATTATCAAGAAATTATAATTTGAGTGATTCTGATTTAACAATGATTATTGGAAAATGATAATTATTATGACAAATAGTTGACATCAATCATTATGCAACAATCTCAGCAATTTTATGTCCAACATTACCTTTGAGAACTCATTCTTATGTGGAGAATATATATCTATTTTTAATGTGTTTATAAGTGACAATCTGGTACATTTAAGAAAAAAATGCTTAAAATATTCCATCAAATCACTCATTTTAATTCCTTAAATCATAGACATTTGACATCTATGTGTTTTGATGACATTAAAATATAATAATGCTGGTCTCATAAAATTTATCATGTAAAGATGCTCATCCTCAAAATAATCATGCAAGATTTAGCTATTGTTTGACATTTAACTCAATTTTCAAAGTTTTTAATTATAATTTAACAATTTTATTTGGGCTCAATTGAATTTTTATATCTTTCGAATTATTATTATTATTGAGACGCTCAGTGACTAAAAAATAATTGAAAACTAAATTAAAACTCACCATTAATTGGATAAATTTGTATACTCTCCATTAAAATATAATACATTGATTATATAAATCAATTTAATGTGTTAATTTTTATTAACTTATTGAGCTCTAAAACCATCTCTTCTCTTTAAAAACTCCTTTAATTAAAACAGTTACTATGAATATTTAGTAATTTAGATTATGTTAATTTTTTCTCAATAACCCATAAAAAAGTGGTATTTATAAAGACACAATAATAGAAATTAAAAATTCTGTAAGTATACTATTCCACTTTATTATGCAAATAAATTATTGCAGCGGCGCTCAGGCAAACCTCATCCCAAACACTCACCGTCACCACCATTCCCGCTTCTGGTACATTATTTTGGTTCCATTCTCGAGTCCAAGCTGTTTTACCTTGAAAAAAATTTCCATTTAAAACCTCCAGATTACGAAGCTGCAGCTTTCACAGAAAATACCAGATTTATAAGCGAGGATATTTTGGTCATTAAAGGAAAGCGAATTGGCTTTTGACATTTGATGAATTGAACGAGTCCATCGCTATTGCGGGAGTGGTGTTGCGGAAAAGAGGCGATGTGGAAGGGGTAAATGAAGGGCATATTCGGAATATCATCGTCATTGTCGTGGTTGTATGTTACCTGCAGGTTCACAGTGGGCAGTTGCTAGCTATGGCAGGGATGGCAGCGCATGCCAGCTGCTCCGGCGGACCANCTAGTTGTTTATTTATGGTCTCAATGACAAGTTGTAGGTCTGCGGCAGAAGTGGATCCGTGCTTTTTGTTTGTTTCTTTGTTTTTTTTTTTTTTAATTTTACTTTCCTTAGGATTTGGGGCTGGAGAGCTAATAAGAAAATAATAACAGGAAATGATGTGATATTAAATAAATGATATAAAAGGCATGTCAAATGTAGGAGAAATTATTGCCCCATACTCTTTGTGTGATACACTTTGGCCTGAGATTTTATTTGTCCCTCCCAGAGAAGATGAATCTCTTTCGTTGTCCGAATCCAGAGCAACATCCAGGCACCAGATGTAATAATTTTTCCAAATGTTGGGGGGCTTTGCTCCATCTGTCACAAATTTGCACATGCCCTGTAGAACTGAATTTAAATCGAATTAAGCCCTTTTTTAAGATCAATGTATTATTTTATTTTAAAAGTTTTTTTTTATGTTAATATTATTTCTTATTTGTTGAAATTTGAATATAATAAAATAGCAATCTTTTGAAACATGAAATGAACTCGGCCAATAGTGAAAAGNTAGTCTTTGAATATTTAAATGGGATCGTTTTTTAAGCTATATTTGAAACAACGCATCTATTCAAAGAAACAGTTGTAATTGTGAAGCTGCTGTAGAAAAAGTTATGACGATCATTATTTTTTTTTTTTTTGAAAATATAATACCACAACTTTTTAACAGATGCATATTTTTGATAAACAGACAAAAGTAGCAAGCTAAACAAAAAAACAACATTGCGGCACTGCATCATTGCCCCAAATGAATAGTAGTCATAGAGTCTACAGAAGGGTTAAAATATTCTAATATTATTTTAAATTTGAGCTATAATAGTAGTCCTCCATGAAAATTATTTCAACCATAATTTAAAAAGTGTTAATTATTTTGATATTTCTATAAAATTTGGAATTAAAAAGACCCTATATAAATAATTGATAATATTTTGAAATTTCACTTATTTATTAATAGATATGCATGCGGTGGCTCCTAGTTATCCTACGAGGGAATAGGTGACCATGCAAGGAAATGAGGAAAACCGGAGCGGCTGACTTTATTTAGACCANTTTAAATAATCCTTGAATATTTACATGAGATCGTTTTTTAAGCTATACTTGAAGCAACCACATCTATTCAAAAAAACAGTTGTAACTGTGAAGCTGCTGCAAAGAAAGTTACGACGATTATTATATATATATATTTTTTGAAAATATCATACCACAACTTTTTAACAGATGCATATTTTTGATAAACAGACAAAGTAGCAAGCTAAACAAAAAAACAACAATGCGGCACTGCACCACTGCCCCAAATGAATAGTAGTCATAGAGTCTACGGAAGCGTTAAAATATTCAAATATTATTTTAAATTTGAGCTATAATAGTAGTCCTCCATGAAAATTATTTCAACTATAATTTAAAAAGTGTTAATTATNCGTTTTTTAAGCTATATTTGAAGCAACCACATCCATATAGCGAAACAGCTGTAACCGCTGTAACTGTGAAGCTGCTGTAGAAAAAATTATGACGATCATTATAATTTTTTTTTGAAAGTATCATACCATAACTTTTTAATAGATGCATATTTTTGATAAACAGACAAAACTACCAAGCTAAACAAAGAAACAACAATGCGGCACTGCACCACTACCTCAAATGAATAGTAGTCATAGTCTACGGAACCATTAAAATATTCTAAGATTATTTTTAAATTTGAGCTATAATAGTAGTCCTCCATGAAAATTATTTCAACTATAATTTAAAAAGTGTTAATTATTTTGATATTTCTATAAAATTTGGAATTAAAAAGGCCATATATAAATAATTGATAATATTTTGACATTTCACTTATTTATTAATAGATATGCATGCGGTGGCACCTATTTATCCTACGAGGGAATAGGTGACCATGCAAGGAAATGAGGAAAACCGGAGCGGCTGACTTTATTTAGACCATTTCATCTTGTCTAGCCTAATTTGGGCCTATCTTGAGCACCCCTTTAACTAATTGTTTATTTATGGTCTCAGTGCCATGTTGTAGGTCTGCGGCAGAAGTGGATCCGTGCTTTTTGTTTGTTTCTGTTTTTTTTTTTTTTTTTTTTTTCCTTTNATGCGGTGGCTCCTATTTCTCCTACGAGGGAATAGGTGACCATGCAAGGAAATGTGGAAAACCGGAGCGGCTGACTTTATTTAGACCATTTCGTCTTGTCTAGCCTAATTTGGGCCTATCTTGAGCCCCCCTTTAACTAATTGTTTATTTATGGTCTCAATGCCATGTCGTAGGTCTGCGGCAGAAGTGGATCCGTGCTTTTTTGTTTGTTTCTTTGTTGTTTTTTTTTTTTAAATTTTACTTTTGTTAGGATTTGGGGCTGGAGAGTTAATAAGAAAATAATAACAGGAAATGATGTCATTAAATAAATGATATAGAAGGCATGTCAAATGTAGGAGAAATTATTGCACCATACTCTCTGTGCGATACACTTTGGCGTGATATTTTTTTTGTCCCCTCCTAGAGAAGATGAATCTCTTTCGTTGTCCGGATGAAGAGCTACATCCGGGATGCCGGACGCAATAATTTTTCCTAATGTTGGGGGGCTTTGTTCCCCACATTCTCTATAGAACTGAATTTAAATCGAATTAAGCCCTTTGTTAAGATCAATGGGTTATTTTATTTTAAAAGCTTTTTTTTATCTAATATTATTTCTTATTTGTTGAAATTTGAATATAATAAAATAGCAATCTCTTGAAACATGAAATGAACTCGGCCAATAGTGAAAAGTATAATATCAACTTGTCAATGTTAAGGGAGTTAACATGACATAATACATATATTTACATAAAAATAAAATAATAAAAAAAAAGCAGTTTAAAGTTCTCGATTTCTGATCATTGATTGTGATGGTCAAAAGAAGAAGATGATGTGATTCATGTCAGCCGTTAAATTTTGTTNAATAATAACAGGAGATAACGTGATATTAAATAAATGATATAAAAGACATGTCAAATGTAAGAGAAATTATTGCACCATACTTTTTTGTGTGATACACTTTGGCATGAGATTTTGTTGGTCCCTCTCAGAAAAGATGAATCGCTTTCGTTGTCCGGATGCAGAGCTACATCCAGGACGCCATACACAATAATTTTTCTAAATATTGTGGGGCTTTGTTCCATCTGTCACAAATTTGCACATGCCGTGTAGAACTGAATTTAAATCGAATTAAGCCATTTGTTAAGATCAATGGATTATTTTATTTCATAAGTTTTTTTTATCTAATATTATTTCTTTTTTGTTGAAATTTGAATATAATAAAATAGCAATCTTTTGAAACATGAAATGAACTCGGCCAATGGTGAAAAGTATGATATCAACTTGTCGATGTAAGGGAGTTAACATGACATAATACATATATTTACATAAAAAAAATATTTAAAAAAAAAGCAGTTTAAAGTTCTGGATTTCTGATCATTGATTGTGATGGTCAAAAGAAGAAGATGATGTGATTCATGTCAGCCGTTAAATTTTGTTGCTATGATTGTAACTGTATGCATTGAGATCCCTCCAAGAATGTGGAATTTTATGAACATTTGTGTAAATAATCGGCCGCCGATCCATAAAAGAGCATTAATGTTGTTCAACGGTCATCAGATTCAAATAGAAAAGCAAAGTACAGTACAAAAAGTGATATCAACTAACCTGGGCCTATTGCATTGGGCTGACCACACCCAAGTTTGAACTTGGAATGTTAGATGGTCAAGTAATTAATGTTTTTGACAAATATTTTGGAATATTGTTTCATTGATGATAATTTATATTTACTTATTATGCTATGGAAAGCACTAGTTTGGTGTCATGCTTCAGTGGAAGAGCATATTAAGGTAATGAAAGATGATGATGGTGATCACGATGTCAGTCGTTAGATGTTAGTGTTGTTGATAGTTGGTGGTGGTGAGGATGATTAATTGGATGATGACAATAGTATAATGATAATCAGACATCAGTGATCTGTAAATGAAAATCAAGCAGCAAGATCGTGTGATGGTGTGCGTACTTGATTGGTAGAACAATGACGATCGAGGAGCCTAAAACATGTGATCAATTAAGGATAGACAACTACAATTGCTGGTGTTGATCATTAGCGTTGATATTCAATTAAGGCTTTAGATTTATTCAAAATTTTAAGCTCTTAATTAATATTCCTTTAACGTGAAGAATGTGAGTCAATCATAATTTTCAATCATTTCATTAAATTGTTGTATTGATTACTTTGATCATAACTTATTCTTAGGCTTTGATTTTAATGACATCAGATTGAGTACTGTTATTAGGCTTGTTGAATTTCTCAAATTGAGATTTTTTTTTTTTGTTTATAAGCATTCAAATTTTGACGATTGTTTGATGTTGTACATTGGGAATGCGTCAACATGAATCTTGAGAAGATCCAACGATTCGAGAGACCAAAAAAATACAAATAAGGAGGATCCACCAACAAAACACTAGAAGATCTGATTATTTAATAGGGCGTAGTAGTCCACCAAAGCCGATTGGTTGCAGTCATCCGAGTTATAGTCCACAAGACTAAAGGAGTCAAGATCTGAGCACTAAACTGTTGGACCAAGCAAGACAGATAGGCGCACAAACCAAATATCATAAGAGAGCACATTGAAGTAGATAATCANCCAAGTAATTAATGTTTTTGACAAATAATTTGGAATATTGTTTCATTGATGATAATTTATATTTACTTATTATGAAATGGAAAGCAATAGTTTGGTGTCATGCTTCAGCGGAAGAGCATATTGAGGTAATGAAAGATGATGATGGTGATCATGATGTCAGTCGTAAGATGTTAGTGTAGTTGATAGTTGGTGGTGGTGAGGACGATTAAATGGATGATGACAATGGTGTAATGATAATCAAACATCAGTGATTTGTAAATGAAAATCAAGCCGCAAGATTGTGTGATGGTGTGCGTACTTGATTGGTAGAGCAATGACGATTGAGGAGCCAAAAACATGTGATTAATTAAGGATAAACAACTACAATTGCTAGTGTTAATCATTAGCGTTGATATTCAATTAAGGTTTTAGATTTATGCAAAATTTTAAGCTCTTAATTAATATTCCTTTAACGTGAATAATGTGAGCCAATCATTATTTTCAATCATTTCATTCAATTGTTGTATTGATTACTTTGATCATAATTTATTCTTAGGGATTGATTTTAATGACATCAGATTGAGTACTGATATAAGGCTTGTTAGATTTCTCAAATTGAGATATTTTATTTGTTTATAAGCATTCAAATTTTGACGATTGTTTGATGTTGTACATTGGGAATGCATTAACATGGATCTCGAGAAGATCCAACGACTTGAGAGACCAAAAAAGTACAACTAAGGAGGATCCCCCAACAAAACACTAGAAGGTCCGATTATTTAATAGCGCGTAGTAGTCCAACCAAAGCCAAAGCCGATTGGTTGCAGTCATTCGAATCATAGTCCACAAGACTAAAGGAGTCAAGATTTGAGCACTAACCTGTTGGACCAAGCAAGACAGATAGGCGCACAAACCAAATATCATAAGAGAGCACATTGAAGTAGATAATCAACTTTTTGATAAACCAAACCTAAAGAAAGACTCAACTCCTTGTTACCATCAGTTATCCCATAAACGCCCTAATGGCTTCTTATTAGGAACTAAATGGTAACCATGAAACAAACATTTAAATCAATTGCACGGGTTCTACTTGTTGGGTAGTGAACTACATATCATTTTACGGTGATTCACCATATTTATGATAACCTAACATTCCTTAGCACATAGGAGCTCCTCATAAGGGATTTCAGGTCGATATTTGGACTAAATTAGCCAATCAACAAAGTCTAAACAAACAAACCGGCCTTCTGACCGGAAGACCATGGAAAGATGACTAGCAACCTCAACTCAACATAGTCAAACAAACAGGTCTTGTTGTACCAAGACCCATCCAACTCAGTCGATCAAATAAAAAGGTAGCCAAGCCTTGGACCCACATACGTAAAATGCCTAAAATATCCCATAACGCCTCCATTAAAACGTGGGCAAACATATAACTGCACAAGTTATACCCCCTCCCTTATAAATTCAAGATCATTTTATGAAATATACAAGTCTTTTTAATGTTCATTATTGTGCGCTTCTCCTCCTCTCTCTCTCTCTCTCTCTCTTTCTCTATATCTCACACACACTCTCTTTCCTGTCTTATGCTCTAAACCTTGAGATGTGATTCATAGACAAACCAATATTCGACAGATCTATCGAATAGTAATATAAAATTTTTAACTACACTATTAAATGTTTGATTTGAGCAAATTCGACTTGAATTAAAACACATGTAGGATGATTTTTTTTTTCTGCTTTAAGTGGAGCTTTGGTGTTTCTGTTTTAATTTTGATATTTTTTTGATTTTTTTTTATCTTTGAATCAAAGCTTTTACATGTGTCATGATCAAATCATTGAAAAAATGACACCATTAAATCTTCCGTGTAATTTTGAGTTTTTTTTTCCTGATTTATAAGAATGCTACAAAAATAATTAATTAAAATAAATGATTTTATTTACATTAATTAAAACTCAAGCTTAATCTCAGTGAAAATTAAAAATGAAAATTCACAAAAAAAAAAAAAAAATGTTCTCGANGGAAAGACTCAACTCCTTGTTACCATCAGTTATCCCATAGATGCCCTAATGGCTTCTTATTAAGAACTGAATGGTAACCATGAAACAAGCATTTAAATCATTGCGTGGGTTCTACTTGTTGGGTAGTGAACTACATATCATTTTACGATGATTCACCATATTTATGATATCCTAGCATTCCTCGGCACATAGGAGCTCCTCATAAGGGATTAAAGGTCGATATTTGGACTAAATTAGCCAATCAACAAAGTCTAAACAAACAAACCGGCCTTTTGACCGGAAGACCATGGAAATACGACTAGCAACCTCGACTCAACATAGTCAAACAAACAGGTCTTGTTGTACCAAGACCCATCCAACTCAGTCAATCGAATAAAAAGGTAGCCAAGCCTTAGACCCACATACGTAAAATGCCTAAAATATCCCATAACGTCTCCATTAAAACGAGGGCAAACATATAACTGCACAAGTTATACCCCCTCCCTTATAAATTGAAGATCATTTTATTAAATATACAAGTCTTTTTTAATGTTCATTATTGTGTACTTCTCCCTCTCTCTCTCTCTCTCTCTCTTTCCTGTCTTATGCAGTAATTCTTGAGGTGTGATTCATAGATAAACCAAGCTTTGACAGATCTCTCGAATAGTAATATAAAATTTTTAACTACACTATTAAATGTCTGATTTGAGCAAATTCGACTTGAATTCAAACACTTGTAGTGTGCTTTGATGTTTTTTTTCTTTAAGTGGAGCTCAAAAGTTTTAATTTTTTTTTATCTTTGAATCAAAGCTTTTACATGTGCCATGATCAAATCATTGAAAAAATGACGCCCTTAAATCTCCTGCGTAATTTTGAGATTTTTTTTTTCCTAATTTATAAGAATGCTACAAAAATAATTAATTAAAATAAATGATTTTATTTACATTAATTAAATCTCAAGCTTAATCTCAGTGAAAATTAATAATGAAAATTCACACAAAAAAAAAAAGCTATCGAATCAATACTCAAATAAATTAGGTCTTTTTTTTAAAATTTTTGAACTGATTAATTTCCCATATAAATATGGCAAATTATGAACTTAAAGGTTCAAAAGCTAATTTTATGCATTAACTGTTTGGCTTATTAACACGTACAATTGCCAAGCTGTGTAATAATGTTGAGGTGGTCTAATCCATGTCTTCACCAGTGACAAAATCTCTCAAATAAAATTTAATCAATTATTAATTCCGGAAAAAAAAATTAAGATGGGGCTCACCTTTTAAAAATAAATAAATAAAAGTGGAAGATTTACATAAATACCACTCAACTCCTATGTTTTTGCAATATTTGTGTACGCCTAAACTTCAATTTTTACTTGCATGTCACTTCATATATGCATAACAATTTGTATTTCACTTTGTAATGTTCAATATAATATGAAAAATTTGAATGGCATAAATGTAAAAGTTTAGATGTTAGATATGTAAATACATATGAATTGGGGTGCTATGTGCGTAAATACTATGAAAAACTTTCATTTTCTTTTATATTAAATGTAAAAGTGAAGCACAGGTCTTCAAACTCTTGAGTGCCCATTGGAGGCGTTTGATTCCCTAATTATTATACATGTGGGCTTCAATTATATCTGCATTGAAAAGTTAAATAAAAGCAACAATGATTCTTAAAATTACTTAAACTTTACATTATATTAACTTCCATGTAAATTCAATGATTCTAGAATCTATGAATAATACATTTTTTGGATGTTGGGTTTGTTATGTTTTACAAGTTCGTACATCTTAAGAGAGACTTGCGTGTTCATATAACTCGAGAGAGATCTGCGAAGAAAATATGCGGTGGGAGAAAGTGGATGCGTGCTTTAGAAATTCTTAAGTATAAGGGAGACAAAAAGATCCGAGTCCCATCTTGAAGGAGGGAGAGCTTCTCTCCCCTCTTCAAGTCATAAAGAGAGAATGTTAAATAATTTAAGTACATTGCGAGGTCTATCCACGAAACATGGATACAATAAAGCAATGCCATAGAGGTGAGACGATCAATAAAGGTAGACGGATGTATGTTCTTTCTTTAATGTTGATCAAAGTACATAACAACTAGCACTTCGATAGTTGAGGATGGCAAATTAACTCGACAAGTCAACATTGGCAGCTGGTACCACTGAGACTAACAAATTATCTCGGTAGTTGATACTTGACATCTGACATTCGTATTTTGGAAAATATGGGCTTTCCACTCCCCTCGACCTATAAGAACCTTTTATTTGCATATAATAATAAAATGTGATAATCTTTTTTATTGTGATTATGTGTTCTATCAATCTTCTCATTATCATACGGAGTCTATCAACATACAATTTTCTTATATACTACAACTATGAGGAGGGCTATAATCAGCCTAAGATGCCATACATTGCCATACATTGAACTTGGTTTGGTGATATTATAATTTGAGCCTAATTTTTTACGTGTATGTTAATATTTGATATTTCGTAATATTATAAGCCCTAATAAATCATTTTATTTTATTTTTATTTATTCTAAAGTGTTATATGATTATAAATAGAAAGATGAAAGAAAGTGATGTGAAGGATGCAGCGCAGCACCCGAGATGAGCTGAAAAGAGCTGGCGGCATTAGCTTTNAATATAAAAAAGATAACATGATCCCTAAATCACAAAACTTAATTGAAATTATTGTCTTAGCCTCACACATAACCACTAATAGAGTTATCATGTTGAATAAAATCACTTTTCTTGTTTCTTGGTAGCTTCAAACTATCACATTTGAGAAAACAGTAGGTGATGCAAATGCCTGGGAGAATTTTTCTATCGTAAAATAATTAATATTTGCTAATGCTACTCCCCAAATCATATCCACTCACTTATTCAAACTTGAATATAAACTTGATCAAATTATTACATTAAAATTCTCCAATTATGTAGTAGTCACAGAGAAGAAATAATTACTCCTCACTTAGCTATGAAATCACCCATAATGATTTCTTTTATTTTTTTATTTATGAAAAGGATTTGAAGAGCTAATATTAATTTTTAAAGTAACAAGCTTGACTACTCTAAATAACAAAAACATTATAGATTATGAAAATCCTTTGATAATAGGACAAAATTAGGTTTTCATCTAGTTCAAATTCATGACTAATGTAAATCATTAAAAGAGAAAATCAATAGTAGAATAAGCCTCAAAATAAATCCCAAAAAAAAGAAAAGAAAAATATATATTATTTGGAAAACCCTCTAATGGAATTATGTATGGAAAATTCCAACACCATACTATGTTTAAACCATCAAGTGAAAATATTATAAAGATTATCTAAAAGATTATGAAACTTAATCAACATGAACACTTTCACAATGTTATTCAAGGAACTATATTTTTTTCATTGCAGTATTCTTAAGCAAGTATATTTATAAAAAATTCTCACTTTTTAAAATTGTGTAAAAATTTAGACTATTCAAATGAACAAAATAAAGACAATAGTCTACAAGAAATGCACCACTAATGAAATATTACATCATAAAAAATGGGGTATAAACTCTTTTCATGAAAAGCATATCAACTTATCCTATAAGAACTAGTCAATGAACTATTGGTCCTATGGTCGAGTAAATAATGAAAGCCTTTTATAAGCTAAATCATGAAAAAAAATTTTGACGGAGGATTGTAATCAAGAAATAAGAGGCCACAAGTGTAATTCCTTTCTGGTTCTACATATGGTGAGATCTATTTATTTGAAAATAATAAATTTTATCTACCCTTATCCAATAACTTAAGTCCATGGGTCAAAATAATCCATAAAATTCAATCAAAATACGGAAGATTGTCCATTTTTCTGACATATCATCAAATCCAATGAATTTGACATTGAAACATTTTTTGTCGATCATGACATATTTGCTCGAAATAGATTTTACTTAATTCTTGGTCACAAATAATGTGAAAAATTTAGATAATTTAAAAATATTAGTGACTCTAATAAAGAACTGGGTACTATGAAAGACAATAAAATTTTGGTTTTTCTTTAAAAAATATTCATGACAATTTAAAAAGGAAATACCCTCATGATATACTAGAGCAAATTAACAAAAGGATGTTGTAGAGATATCAAAAGCAATTCATTGAATTTTTTAACTCCCACACCAAACATTGAAGAAGAATATGTGTCTAACAAAAATGAAGATATGATTCAAATGGAGGCAAAAACAATGGTGAAATGATGGTTCAATATTAAAAAAAAAATCCAAGGAAAATTATGAAAAGAATGAGCAAGACAAAGGTAGCAAAGTGCCATAATTTTTCACAATGGTAATAGTNATATTAATAAATTGAAGTGGTTAGAGCTCTAAGGTATAGAGCCCCAAGGAGGTCACCATGTAACAAAAAAGAAAGGGGAGGAGGGGGAGAGGAGGAGACCACAACACCATCAAAATTGGAAGCAAGTCTGGCAAGCCAGTTGGCATGTTTGTTCCCTTCTCTGAAATTAAAATTAAAAATAACATTTCATTTCTGTGTGAGGGTGTTGATGGCTTTTAACTATTGTAAGATATGCCAAGGAGGAGGGATAACACCTCTAATCATTTGTATAAGGAGGGCAGAGTCAATTTCCATAAGTAGGTGATCCCATTTCAGCCAAACAGCAATCTGGATTGCCCAAAAGGCAGCAACAGCTTATGTCTCAAGAGCATCTTGTGCTATGGTAGGACAGTAGAAATACAATTTGCAAATTCCATTAGTATCTCTAAAGATACCACCAAAACCAGCAAAAGAGTCATTTAAGCTACCATCAGTGTTTACTGTAATATAAGGATGCGAAGGCTTAGTCCAGAAAAATTTAGAGACAATAAAAGAGGTAGAGGGGTGATGAGAATGTTGCAAGGAGTTGCATATATCAGGGAAGCCTTTAAGTGTAACCAATTTATTTACGAAGGCTTTACAGTTAACAGCAGTGTGAGCCACAGTTGGGAGGAGATCCTCATATTTAGCTTTGTTCCTTGCCATCCAAAGAAACCAAGCAACAATACATGGGACAACAAATAGTTTGAGCTCAGACCAATCCTTCCAGCAAGATTTCAATGTAGACCAACCCAATAAGAGTAAATTAATATTCAGGCTCTGTGTTAGCTCCTTCCAGACCTGCTAAGCAAATTTGCAGTTGAAGAAAAGATTAAGGATTGATTCAACCTCAGAGTGACAAAGATGACATCTAGAAGGGCCTCTCGGACCCTTAAGTTTAAGAATATCATCAACACGAAGCAATTTTTGAAAGGTTCTTTACATGAAAAAGGAAATAGAGGAGGTTAGGATATATATATATACATATATATATATATATATATATATATATNCTTTGGAACCCTACAAGAATGCCTTGAGAGCTGTTTTTTTTTTGGAGGGTGTACTTTTTAATTTTTGATTTGAGTTGAGCTCAGGCTTGAATTAGGGCATCACTTTTTACACACAGGAAGCAAGTGTAGAAAACCAATCCAATCGTTTCATTACCTTCAATAGGGATTTTTTTTTCTTGACTTTTTGAGCCAATTTAAATGCAGACTCATACACACTACATTTGTAAGGTCTTGAATCCAAAAGTTTTTGGTTGGAAGCCCAAGCTCCTAATCAACAGGCTAAAGTGGGTTGCATTTAGAGGGGCCTTTTGTCAATGTAATGGTATGTCACTGGTTTGGCTGTATAAATCTTTTACCAACTATTATTTTTTATAAATAAAAAATTTAATGGTTGTATATCATCACACGCATGGACAAGATCTAATGATTCACCTTGTTGTTGTTGGCAATAAGACCATAAAGGCGTTTGGATCTGGATCTATTGATTGAATCATTTAGTCAAAATTTTTATATGAAAACACATAATTTTCAATTTAATAATTAATTCTATTGTTATTATGATTGTTCATTGATAAAGGTCTTATTTTTCTTACGGCATTTAGTATATTTATCTCTTCGATTATTGAAATGCTCTCAAGAGGGATATTAAAAATGTAGAATTAGCTGAATTTCCTATTATTGAATAAGACGAATAAGTGATCCTAAGGTAGGAAAATGTTTTATTTATAAAATGGGGATTTTGGAT
Source organism: Phalaenopsis hybrid cultivar (assembly GCA_002079205.1). Classification (NCBI taxonomy): domain Eukaryota; kingdom Viridiplantae; phylum Streptophyta; class Magnoliopsida; order Asparagales; family Orchidaceae; genus Phalaenopsis; species Phalaenopsis hybrid cultivar. The sequence goes on from JXCR01116373.1 coordinate 58,409, forward strand.
CTTAAATAAATCCTTCATTAAGAATTTAGAACATTCCATTATTATAGATGTCATCGAAAAAATAATTTCACTCTTAGCTAAGGATGGCTTGCAAATCTATATACAAAACTATAACATATCTACATAGGATTAATTTAGTTGGCATTTAAACCACTAACTCTTATAATTTTAAATGATTTTATATTAACTTGTTTAAGAGATGAAAATGCTTAAATTGGGTTCAATCTCTTACGGGAATAATGGAAATTAGCCTATGCCATGAATTGATATATTTTAATACATTCATAAATCTCAGCTTATTACTATTTTAAACAACTCCTTTTGAAGTAGCTAAATTACAACTTTAGCTACATGGTTATGATTTCTTGTTAGAATGCAAGATGAGACTATTTCAAATTCATTTTAAGGTTATGAATATCTTATGCTCTAATTATATAAAAAAGATAACATGATCCCTAAATCAGAAAACTTAATTGAAATCAATGTCTTAGCCTCACACAACCACTAATAGAGTTATCATGTTGAATAAAATCACTTTTCTTGTTTCTTGGTAGCTTCAAACTATCACATTTGGGAAAGCAATAGGTGATGCAAATGCCTTGGGAGAATTTTTTCTATCGTAAAATAATTAATATTTGCTAATGCTACTCCCCAAATCATATCCACTCACTTATTCAAACTTGAATATAAACTTGATCGAATTATTACATTAAAACTCTCCAATTGTGCAGTAGTCACAAAGAAGAAATAATTACTCCTCACTTAGCTATGAAATCACCCATAATGATTTCTTTTAATTTTTAATTTCTAAAAAGGATTTGAAGAGCTAATATTAATTTTTAAAGTAACAAGCTTGTCTACTCTAAATAACAAAAACATTATAGATGATGAAAATCCTTTGATAATAGGACAAAATTAGGTTTTGATCTAGTTCAAATTCATGAGTAATGTAAATCATTAAAAGAGAAAATCAATAGTAGAATAAGCCTCAAAATAAATCCAAAAAAAAGGAAAAGAAAAATATATATTATTTGGAAAACCCTCTAATGGAATTATGTATGGAAAATTCCAACACCATATTATGTTTAAACCATCAAGTGAAAATATTATAAAGATTATCTAAAAGATTATGAAACTTAATCAACATGGACACTTTCACAATGTTATTCAAGGAACTATATTTTTTTTCATTGAAGTAATCTTAAGCAAGTATACTTATAAAAAATTCTCACTTTTTAAAATTGTGTAAAAATTTAGACTACTCAAATGAACAAAATAAAGACAATA
>JXCR01116373.1:72511-109610 GCA_002079205.1 Phalaenopsis hybrid cultivar
CACTTAGATTCACGTATTCTTTTACTTGATATATAACATTAATATGTAGAGAAAAAAGAGCCATACTAAAAAAAAGTTAAACAAAAAGGAAAATTATATAATTATCTGCTAAGAAAAACCGACTAAATGGATACATATCAAATAAAATATTAATCATTGAAAATTAAATCCAAAATAAATATTCATTTGCATTTAAATCTATGCAGATGATTTTGAAGTTGGTTTGTTATCAAAAGTTTAGTTTATGAGCCTAACTAATAGAAGTTCGAAAAAAAACTTGCCTCTAAAGAAATTAAGCATGTCCCAAAGTGGCAGAGATGGGATTGCCATTTGATTAATATTACAACATGCAAGGAGTGCAATAAGTAGCAATTATAGTCTACAATTTTTGTCTGTTTACCATTGCTCGACAACTATCTTGTGATCAATATTACCTAATTATTGTCGCTCAATCATAATCACTCATTTACGATCTCTATTGTTACTCTACAATAGTTTTTTAATTATAATCGTCCAACTATAGTCTTCTGACCATTTTTGCCCGATAGAATCTCTGTGGCCACCATTGCTCCACAACACTCTCTTGACCCAAAAAAAAATATAAATAAATAAAAATTAGAAAAACTTGCAATTTTACGACCACCGTCGTCTCACTATAGTTGCTCGATTATTGTGCATGGCTATTATTGCCCAAGTATAATCATACGATTATTATCGCTAACTACAACCATCCAACCATTGTCTCTCAACTACAAACTTTTGGTTCATAGTGGCCTCCCTATGACCACCATGCCATAGTCGCTCACCTCTATGATCATCCAAAACAATCTCTTGAAGGACATCACTCTATTATGAGTTTATAGAATTGATGCACATTGTGGACACTAGCATCAATTCCTGGCAACTTTGTTGCCAACCCTTATCAAAAATTACTATGTGCCCCATCCCCAATAAGTCTAATGTATGTCGTCATCATTATAACTCTTGAGATCAAAATTAATATTTATATTAAACTTTTTTATATTTGATTTTCTCAAAGCATGACCAATGAAATCACAAACGATCGTTTAAAGACAACTCAAGCTCATCTTCTAACTTCTACCATGAAATTTATTATATATAGTCTGTTTATTTTATTGCATCAATACCTCAATTATGAGGAATGACTTTATTTGTGACTTACAATAAATATTAGTAGAATCATTTTTATGAGCGAAAACCTAATAAATTTTTTCTTTATGAATTTTCCATGTAAAAGTTTTTGACATTTTCAATTCTTTTTTTTATTTGCATGTGAGTTGAACTTTTATTTAAAGCTTACATGTTAATTTCTCAGTCGATTGTCGTAAATATTCTAGCATGCAACAATTTGTTGTTGTTTGTGAAGAACAACTCTATATTGGGGAGAAATCTTTTTTATATAACCTTGAAAAATTGTTCCCATCAATGTTCTAGGCATAGTTTTAGAAGGACAATCTCTTAGCCATCCATCCACTTAACATTTTCAAAAATAGCTAGTCAAGATTAAGGGGTAACTTTGGCTACAATCTTGAAAGGATATTATCATAAATAGGTTGTCAAAAAACTCATCCTTTTGTCATACATNATTCCTCATGGTCTCCTACACCAAATGTCATATTTAATTGGGCTAATTGACATGCCTAACTTAGCCCAAACACAAAAAGTTGTTCCTCATGATCTCCTACACCAAATGCCATATTTAATTGGGCTAATTGAAATCATAACCTAGCCCAAACACAAGATTTGGTCATGAACTATATTTAATTGGGCTAATTGACATGCCTAACTTAGCCCAAACACAAGATTTGGTCACATACATCTTTTTGGACTTATGGTCAAATCTAAACCAATTGAGCTTGGTATGGTCAAATGAGCCGTGCCATATTTAATTGGGCCAATTGGCATGCCTAACGTAGCCCAAACACAAGATTTGGTCACATGTACCATTTTGGACTTATGACCAAATCCAAACTACTTAAGCTTGGTTTGGTCAAATGAGCTCTACCTTGACTCACCTTAGACCCTAGGGTTAAGTTCCAAGCCAGCCATCAACCCATGGTTAGGCTTGATATTTATCCCATGGGTAAATTTTTGAAAAAAGCNTACATCTTGTGACGACTATTTATTTTTTGAAATTGAGAGCATTATGTGATGTTAGACATATTTCAGATTTGAAGAAGAATTTGATTTACTTGGGCACTCTACACTGAAATGGCTTTATTCCTAAGGTTGATGAGGATAGGAAAATCATCAGAATTGTTAAGGGTGCACTAACGGTGATGAAAGGAAAGTTGACTGCAGGTAATATCTACAAACTGTTATGGAGTACAGTTGTAGGTGGAGTTTATTCTGTGGAGTCTGATAATGACAGTACAAAGCTATGACATATGCGTCTGGGTCATCTTAGTGAACGTGGGATGGCAGAATTGCATAGAAGAAATCTGTTGCATGGAGTTAAAAGTTGCAAGCTCGACCTTTGTAAGTTTTGTATTCTTGGAAAACAGACTAGAGTCAGTTTTATGACTGAAAAACACAAAACTGAAGGAATCATTGATTATGTGCATTCTGATGTATGGGGCCCTACTAGGGAGTTGTCATTGGGAGGATCTCAGTATTTTGTAATCTTTTTTGATGATTTCTCCAGGAAAGTTTGGGTGTATTTTTTGAAGCAGAAATCTGAAGTATTCTCTAAATTCAAGCTTTGGAAAGCTGAGGTGGAGAACCAAACTGGTAGAAAGATCAAATATTTGAGGTCTGATAATGACACAAAGTACACAGATTCACAGTTTCAAAAATTCTGTGAGGAGCATGGGATTCAGAGGCATTTTTCAGTGAGGAAGACACCACAGCAGAATGGTGTACCAGAAAGGATGAATAGGTCCTTAATTGAAAGGGCAAGATGCTTGAGACTGAATGCAGGGTTTCCTAAGAGTTTCTGGGCAGAGGCTGTGAATATGGCATGTTATTTCATCAATAGATCACCTCGAGCATCATTGGGTGGCAAGGTCGCAGAAGAGGCACGGACAGGTAATCCAGTTAAATTTGATCATTTACGGATTTTTGGATGTCCTGCTTATGTGCATGTACCTGGACATGAAAGATCCAAACTTGATGCAAAATCCAAGAAGTGCATTTTTCTGGGCTACAAGAAAGGTGTGAAAGGATACAAGTTTTGGGATCCGATTGCAAAGAAGATGGTGATCAGCAGAGATGCAGTTTTTGATGAGCAGTTTATGTTACAGCAGAATCAAGACAAGGTGTCAGTGAACAGTTCTAGTTCAGATGCAGTGCAGATGGATTTAGAACAACAGCCAGTAGCTTCTGAGAGAGGTGAAAGTTCAAATCTAGCACCTGGTGATTCTATTCCAGATGATCTGCAGAACTACAATCTAACCAGCGATAGACAGAGACGCACCAATGTAAGACCTCCTAGCAGATTGGGTTATGAGGACTTAGTCTTATGTGCATTTCTCATCAGCAGCGATGATCCACCCACTTTTCAAGGAGCTATCACTAGCAAGAAGAAAGAGAAATGAATGAGTGCAATGGTTGAGGAGATGGAGTCTTTGCAGAAAAATCGCACTTGGGAGCTAGTTCAGCTTACCAAAGGGAAAGAAGGCTATTGGGTGCAAATGAGTCTACAAAAGAAAACTAGTAGTATCAGAAAAAGAAGAGGAAAAGTTCAAGGCTCGACTGGTTGCAAAGGGATTTTTACAGCAAAAGAGGATAGATTATGATGAAATCTTTTCTCCTGTGGTCAGACATACTTCAATCAGAGCAGTGCTTGCATTAGTAGCAATTTGGGATTTGCATTTGGAGCATATGGATGTTAAAACTGCTTTCTTGCATGGTGATTTGGAGGAGCAGATTTACATGGAGCAGCCAAAAGGGTTCACTTAACCTGGACAGGAGAATTTGGTTTGCAGGTTAAAGAAATCGTTGTATGGGTTGAAAGAGTTTCCAAGACAATGGTACAAGCGGTTTGACTCTTACATGATTCAGATTAGCTACAGGCGATGTGAGTATGATTGTTGTGTTTATGTGAAAAACCTTGATATATGTTCTATTATTTTTCTGTTACTGTATGTTGATGATATACTGATTGCTGCAAAGAATATGAATGATGTCTGTGGTTTGAAAGCTTTATTGAGCCAGGAATTTGACATGAAAGACTTGGGTCCTACGAAGAAGATTCTTGGAATGGAGATTCATCGAAACAGAGGCTCAAGACGATTATGTTTATCTCAACGAGGCTATGTTGAGAAATTGCTGGAAAGGTTTGAGATAAGCAATGTAAAGCTGTGAGCACTCCTTTGGCAAATCATTTTAAGCTTTCTTCAGAACAATGTCCTAAGACTGATACAGAAATTGAAGACATGACAAAGGTTCCATATGACAGTGGGCTACTTGATGTATGATGTATGTACTCGTCCTGATTTGGCTCATGCTGTTAGTCAAGTCTGCAAATACATGGCTAAACCTGGAAGGAGACATTGGGAAGCAATCAAGTGGATTTTCAGGTATCTGAAAGGTACTGTAGGACATGAAATTATTTTTGACAGTCAGAAGAATGATCCTTCAGTTGTGGGGTACATTGATTCAGACTACGCAGGTGATTTGGATGGAAGAATGTCTACAACTGGGTATGTGTTTACTCTTGGTGGAGGGCCTATATGTTGGAAATCAACATTCAGTCTATTGTGGCATTATCTACAACTGAAGCTGAGTACATGGCAGTAGCTGAAGCTGCTAAAGAAGCTTTATGACTTGCTGGGCTAGCAAAGGAACTGAGCGTTGAGCAAGGTGGAGTTCAGTTGTATTGTGACAGTCAGAGTGCTATTTATCTAGCTAAGAACCGGGTGTACCATGCGAGAACCAAGCACATTGATGTCAGGTATCACAAGATCATAGAGTTGATTGCTTNCAAATAAGTACAATTACTTTTGGATGAATTGGAAATTAACATCATTTAACATTCAGACAAATGATATTGAATAACATCCTTTATAGATTTTTCGTCTTTTTTCCAAGGTCAAAAGATTTTGATAGATTTTATTAACATTTTCCACACAGATTAATAGCACCGAATAATATTCTTACAAATAAGTCCAAATATGTCAAACTTCATTAATTTATTTCTCCTAATCTCTTCCACATAGGCTGCCATTGTCGAGAAACACAAACAAATAATCTTGGACAGATAAATTTTTCTTTNTTGTTAGATGAGCCGAAATTATTGAATGAGCTAAAATTATTGAGAGGGGGTCGAAAGAGATTTGTGATTACAGTTTTAGGAATTGTGTAGAGAATAGAAAAATATGAAAGGGGGAGGAAAGGGGAATCATTCCAATGTCACTTAGATTCACGTATTCTTTTACTTGATATATAACATTAATATGTAGAGAAAAAAGAGCCATACTAAAAAAAAGTTAAACAAAAAAGAAAATTATATAATTATCTGCTAAGAAAAACCAACTAAATGGATACATATCAAATAAAATATTAATCATTGAAAATTAAATCCAAAATAAATATTCATTTGCATTTAAATCTATGCAGATGATTTTGAAGTTGGTTTGTTATCAAAAGTTTAGTTTATGAGCCTAACTAATAGAAGTTNACTCGTATACCATATAGGGACAGAAGCTGGATCGAAGCGGAGCGGAAGAATCTGTCCAAATTGGGAAGTTACGTGGGTTGGGGTGCGGGGGCAAGCCCCGTGGTACAGGGGTAATGTTGTACTTACATATTGTACCTAAGGTTTACTTCTGAGGTTATAAATAGGCATGTTAGTAACCCCAGGATGTATCCCTCTATTCTGTAAACCCTTTTCTGAATATTGAAAGGAACTCGCCGCTCTGCTCCCAAGGACGTAGACATCTTTGTCGAACCTCGTTAAATCTCTGTGTTCTTCTGGATTTGTGTTGATTACTGTTTTTCTTCGCCCTAATTTTCTCAACAGAAACTAATTAGGATTAAGAGAAAACCCTAGCTACAGCCTTTAAATGCTGTTCATATTAACTTGTCAAACAAATTATGGTAGAGTAGTCTTTCTATTCAATAATTTTATACATCTTGTGACGACTATATATTTTTTGAAATTGAGAAATTTTATAACTAATTTTTGAGTGAGCTCTAAATTATATACAAATCATCAAACTAGACCAATACTATGTAGGCAAGGTCAAAATCATAGCCATGATAGGGCAATAAAGGTATAAATATAGTCCAATTTTTAATTTTGATTTAGAATACATATGATATTCACCCCATCCCAAATAATTACAATTAGTTTTGGATGAATTGGATGTTAACATCGTTCAACATTCGGACAAATGATATTGAATAACATCCTTTGTAGATTTTTCGTCTTTTTTCCAAGGTCAAAAGAATTTGATGGATTTTATTAACATTTTCCACACAGATTAATAGCACCAAATAATATTCTTACAAATAAGTCCAAATATGTCAAACTTCATTAATTTATTTCTCTTAATCTCTTCCACATAGGCTGCCATTGTCGAGAAACACAAACAAATAATCTTGGACAGATAAATTTTTCTTTTTTGTGGATTTTTTTTGAACTCTTCCACTCTTGTTAATATCATCTGAGTAACTTTCTAATAAATAATCTTGGATATGTCAAAAATAAGTCTTAGTTAACTTTATTTGACATTTGTTATTTGTTAACATCAAGTAATGCTCTGATAAATAATCTTATATAAGTAAAAAAAAAGTTAATGGAGTTCTCTCAATAAAATTTTCCATTGGTTAAGATTTGAAGTGAAATTCTATATTAACAACCAAAAAAAAAATTTCTAAAACTTTTTTCATGATTCTCTTTAGCATGGAAAAGAAATTTGATTGAAATTGTGATATCAATAAAGCCTCTATTATCATCTTAGAATATCAATCATACTTATATACAATAGAAAAAAAAGTAATTTTTTTGTGGATTTCTCTTGAACACTTCCACACAGAGTAATATTATCGAGTAAATTTTAATAAATAATCNCTTGAACTCTTCCACACTTGTTAATATCATATGAGTAACTTTCTAATAAATAATCTTGGATATGTCAAAAATAATTCTTAGTTAACTTTATTTGACCTTTTTTATTTGTTAACATCAAGTAAAACTCTGATAAATAATCTTATATAAGTTAAAAAAAATTAATGGAGTTCTCTCAATAAAATTTTCCAATGGTTAAGATTTGAAGTGAAATTATATACTAACAACTAAAAAAAAATTCTAAAATTTTTTTCATGATTCTCTTTAGCATGGAAAAGAAATTTGATTGAAATTGTGATATCAATAAAGCCTCTATTATCATCTTAGAATATCAATCATACTTATATACAAAAGAAAAAAAAAAAAGTATTTTTTTGTGGATTTCTCTTGAACACTTCCACACAGAGTAATATTATCGAGTAAATTTTAATAAATAATCTTGGATATCAAAAAAATTCTTAGTGAATTTTACTTGATCTTATTTTTTATTTGTGAACATCAAGTAATGCTTTGATAAGTAATCCCAAATAGGTAAAAAAAGTAATGAATTTCTTTCAATATCTTTTACCATAGGTTAATATTTGAAGTGTGTCCCGTGCCACGACTCTGTGGTTGGTATTTAAAAAGTCAGTTATAAGTCTCCTGAGGTTGAGGGTTCGAACCCGCCTATATGCAGATAAACCAAGTGGTTAGGCACATGAGATTGGTTGGGGGCTCGTTTCATAACCTCAGACCAATATTTTATTAAAAAAAAGGTTAATATTTGAAGTGAAATTCTATACCGACAACTAGAAAAGATAATTTCTAAAGTTTTTCCATGATTCTNTAGTTCTAAGTCTCCTGAGGGTTCAAACCCACCTATATGCAGATAAACCGAGTGGTTAGGCACATGAGATTGGTTGGGGGCTCGTTTCATAACCTCATACCAATATTTTATTAAAAAAAGAGGTTAATATTTGAAGTGAAATTCTATACCGACAACTAGAAAAGATAATTTCTAAAGTTTTTCCATGATTCTTTTTAGCATGGCTAAGGAACATTATTGAAATTATGATACAGTAACGCTTGTATTATCATCTTAGAATATCAATCATACTTATAAACGATAAGAAAAAGAAGTAGATGCTCTTTGGTTTGAATAAGATTCTTATTCATATAAGGAAAATACATGACTATTTAGCTTTCTCTTTATATCATCTTAAATGTCTGAGAAAAAGTTTTCAAAGACTTAATTCTGAGAATACTCTTTTAACATTAACTCGAGTCTTATAAACATGCAAGACATCTTAGCTTAGTAGTTGAGAGCTGTCTTTCAACCAAGAGTTATTAGGTTCAGGTTTTGCGTATGAGTTGTGAGTTTGTTTGCTTGTGTGTGGAAAAAAAAACTCTAATCTTATAAGACACCAATTTGATCTTCTTCAAGAAATCATGAAATAAAAACTCCTTTAACACATTAGTACTCTAGGCCCTCCACATTAATTAATAATGACGCACCCATAATTTTTTGAAACTTTTTGAACTATCAAAATTTTTCCTAGCTTCCATATTTAAGAGGATGATTTTTTATCCTTCAATGTTTTTGCAGTCTTCAAAGACATAACTATAGTCCTTCTTTTAATTTATTATTTGTTATAATTAGCCTTTTACATTGAGGGAGGTTTGTAGAACAATTAGCCTTGTCTATGCTGTATTTATTGAATCTTCAAAGTCATTATTTACTTTTCTAGTATATAAACTTGATCTTTACACTCAAAGAGGGTTTTCAATTAAATATCTAACTCCATCCTAATAAAATCATAGAAAATCCTAAACGATATGCCATCGGGCGTGACGTATGAATCACATGACCCGATGCACCCATGAATTTAAAGAAAAGAGGAGCAAAAAAGCTTGATGAATCCAATAAATGTTGACCATCGNCTAGTCACTCATTTACGATCTCTATTGTTACTCTACAATAGTTCTTTAATTATAATCACCAACTATAGTCTTTTATTTATATTAAACTTTTTGATATTTGATTTTTTCAAAGCATGACCGACGAAATCACAAACGATCGTTTAAAGACAACTCAAGCTCATCTTTTAACGTCTATCATGAAATTTATTATCTATAGTCTGTTTATTTTATTGCATTAATACCTCAATTATGAGGAATGACTTTATTTGTGACTTACAATACATATTAGTAGAATCATTTTTATGAGCGAAAACCTAATAATTTTTTTCTTTATGAATTTTCCATGTAAAAAATTTTGACATTTGCAATTCTTTTTTTTATTTGCATGTGAGTTGAACTTTTATTTAAAGCTTAGATGTTAATTTCTCAGTCGATTGTCTTAAATATTCTAGCATGCAACAATTTGTTGTTGTTTGTGTGGAACAACTCTATATTGGAGAAAAATCTTTATTATATAACCTTGAAAAATTGTTCGCATCAATGTTCTAGGCATAGTTTTAGAAGGGCAATCTCTTAGCCATCCATCCACATAACATTTCCAAAAATAGCTAGTCAAGATTAAGGGGCAACTTTGGCTACAATCTTGAAAGGATATTATCATAAGTAGGTTGTCAAAAAACTCTTCCTTTTGTCGTACATTATTTCATTAATTTCATGGGAAATAGGTTAAAACTAAGAGGGCAATGTTAACTATGACATCAAGAGGATAAAGTCCTATGTACGGTTTTAGTTAGAAAATGTTTCCATTTTATCCGTCATTTTTGCATCAATTCTATTAGAAACTATTTAGGATTAAGAGAAAACCCTAGCTGCAGCCTTGAAGTGATGTTCATATTAACTTGTCAAACAAATTATGGTAGAGTAGTCTTTTTATTCAATAATTTTATATATCTTGTGACGACTATATATTTTTTGCAATTGAGAAATTTTATAATTAATTTTTGAGTGAGCTCTAAATTATATACAAATCATCAAACTAGACCAATACTATGTAGGCAAGGTCAAAATCATAGCCATGATAGGGCAATAAAGGCATAAATATAGTCCAATTTTTAAATTTGATTTAGAATACATATGATATTCACCCCATCCCAAATAAGTACAATTAGTTTTGGATGAATTGGAAGTTAACATCATTTAACATTCGGACAAATGATATTGAATAACATCCTTTGTAGATTTTTCGTCTTTTTTCCAAGGTCAAAAGATTTTGATGGATTTTATTAACATTTTCCACACAGATTAATAGTACCGAATAATATTCTTACAAAGAAGTCCAAATATGTCAAACTTCATTAGTTTATTTCTCTTAATCTCTTCCACATAGGCTTCCATTGTCGAGAAACACAAACAAATAATCTTGGACAGATAAGTTTTTCTTTTTAGTGGATTTTTCTTGAACTCTTCCACACTTGTTAATATCATCTGAGTAACTTTCTAATAAATAATCTTGGATATGTCAAAAAAAATTCTTAGTTAACTTTTTTTGACATTTTTTATTTGTTAACATCAAGTAATGCTCTGATAAATAATCTTATATAAGTAAAAAAAAAATTAATGGAGTTCTGTCAATAGATTTTTCCATTGGTTAAGATTTGAAGTGAAATTTTATACTAACAACTAAAAATAAAAATTTCTAAAATTTTTTTCATGATTCTCTTTAGCATGGAAAAGAAATTTGATTGAAATTATGATATCAATAAAGCCTCTATTGTCGTCTTAGAATGTCAATCATACTTATATACAAAAGAAAAAAAAATAATTTTTTTGTGGATTTCTCTTGAACACTTCCACACAGAGTAATATTATCGAGTAACATTTTAATAAATAATCTTGGATATCAAAAAAAATTCTTAGTGAATTTTACTTGATCTTATTTTTTTATTTGTGAGCATCAAGTAATGCTTTGATAAGTAATCCTAAATAGGTAAAAAAAGTAATGAATTTCTTTCAATATCTTTTTCCATAAGTTAATATTTGAAGTGTGTCCCGTGCCATGACTCTGTGGTTGGTATTTAAAAAGTCAGTTATAAGTCTCCTGAGGTTGAGGGTTCGAACCCACCTATAGGCAGATAAACTGAGTGGTTAGGCACATGAGATTGGTTGGGGGCTCGTTTCATAACCTCAGACCAATATTTTATTAAAAAAAGAGGTTAATATTTGAAGTGAAATTCGTTACCGATAACTAGAAAAGATAATTTCTAAAGTTTTTCCATGATTCTTTTTAGCATGGCTAAGGAACATTATTGAAATTATGATATCAGTAACGCTTGTATTATCATCTTAGAATATCAATCATACTTATAAATGATAAGAAAAAGAAGTAGATGCTCTTTGGTTTGAATAAGATTCTTATTCATATAAGGAAAATACATAACTGTTTAGCTTTCTCTTTATTTCATCTTGAATGTCTGAGAAAAAGTTTTTAAAGACTTAGTTCTGAGAATACTCTTTTAACATTAACTCGAGTCTTATAAACATGCAAGTCAACTTAGCTTAGTAGTTGAGAGCTGTCTTTCAACCAAGTGTTATTAGGTTCAGGTTTTGCATATGAGTTGTGAGTATGTTTGCTTGTGTGTGGGAAAAAAAAACTATAATCTGGTAAGACACCAATTTGGTCTTCTTCAAGAAATCATGAAATAAAAACTCCTTTAACACATTAGTACTCTAGGCCCTCCACTTTAATTAATAATGATGCGCCCAGAATTTTTTGAAACTTTTTGAACTATCAAAATTTTTCCTAGCTTCCATATTTAAGAGGATGATTTTTTTTTTCCTTCAATGTTTTTGCAGTCTTCAAAGACATAACTATAGTTCTTCTTTTAACTTATAATTTGTTATAATTAGCCTTTTACATTGAGGGAGGTTTGTAGAACAATTAGCCTTGTCTATGCTTTATTTATTGAATCTTCAAAGTCATTATTTACTTTTCTAGTATATAAACTTGATCCTTACACTCAAAGAGGGTTTTCAATTAAATATCTAACTCCATCCTAATAAAATCATAGAAAATCCTAAACGATGTGCCATCAGGCGTGACGTATGAATCACATGACCTGATGCACCCATGAATTTAAAGAAAAGAGGAGCAAAAATGCTCGATGAATCCAATAAATGTTGACCATCGGCTCGGCTGTCAATTTGTCCCTAGGGCTAATTTTGATCCTAAATGAAACTTTATTGGCCTTTTTAGGTCATTATGAATTTTTTAAATATTTTGTACTCAATTTTTGTATTTTAAAAACCCAATAGAACAGTTACAATCAAATTTGAGTAAAATTGGGGAGGATAATAAAATTCTTTTTAAGAATTTTACAATTTGATGCACCAACATAAAAGAAAGGTGAAATGATGATTTACATGAAAGAAGTGTAATTAGGTTCAAATTACTAAGAGGGTTAAAAGCTATCCCATTTTGGGTTTTGGGAATTAAGACAGCGAATAAGGAGAATTGGAAAGGGAGGAGAAAATTTGAAGGGGCATAATTTTAATGCAATTCAAATTCAAGTACTTTTATCAAAGCCCAAAACATCCTTTTACCTAACCCACGACTACTTAAAACCTAATCTAATGGATAAATATGAGGGGAAATATAGACATCTTTAATTAAGTCCAAAATAACCCTAAATCGGCATTTATTTATGGATATAGTTGAGTCTGAAGGTTGGTATAGTATTTAGGCTTGGTGACTTAACCTACAAAGCTTGATATGGATCGATGCGCATACGTTGAGCTTATCAGTATTCTTTAGGTTGATTCAAGCAATCTTCGGTGCTTCAAATTAGTCTGTTCAGTGTCTTAATTGGATCATTACTCATATCAGATATGGTTGATCAATTTTCTCTAGAAAAATAATAAAAATCAAATGCATATTCACAAAAGAGAGCTGAAATACTAACCGAATAAAAATGCATCCAAGCTTTTATTCCGCATGTATTCGTATATTATCAGTCTTTCCTCCCCTTCAATGCAGCAACCCAGAAGGCGAACCAGATTCCTGTGTTGAAGCTTGGCAATCAAATTCACCTCATTTTTGAACTCGTTAATCCCTTGTGTTGAAGTCTTTGCAAGCCTTTTTACTGCTATTTCATGCCCTTCATAAAGTATACCCTAAAGAAATAACATTCTCATCAATTAATCAAAATACTACTCTATAAGCAAGTCTTTCTCCTACCTTCATTTTACTGATAAATACAATTAAAAACATTGGTAATTACCTTATAAACAGGACCGAACCCGCCCTCTCCAAGCTTGTTGTCGTTGCTGAAATGGTTGGTTCCAGCTTTGATGAAGTCAATATCGAACAGAGGAAGCTCGGCTATTTCTGTTTCTCCAGCTGCAACTTTCTTGCAGACACGATCATCTAGATAAGCTGTAGAGAAATGAAAATACAAGACTACATAAAAACATCAAAATACAAGAAAATTTTAAATAAATAAACAAATAAAATATCTACATGTCTTTTGCCTTCTTTTGCTCCGATATTTCCAGATGCAAAAAACCACTGCAATACTCAACGCAGCCACGGAAACAGAACAGATAGTTATCTCAAGTATTGTCTGGGAACTAATTGGAGAACGTTCCTCTGTTAGAGCTGTAGCCAGAAGATGTTAATCATGAAAATATTAGAATGCTATGTCTGATAGAACAATCAGGCCGCAAGGCAACCAGGCAAGCGACGCTAAGCTTTTTTAAATTTTTGGAGGCTATAAATATGAAGGGGAGAGATTTGGCGTCAAATTTGTAATATTAAACTTATGTTTGTAAATCTTTCAGATTTTTTTAGTGTTATAATATATTAATTTTGGGATTTATTTTGAGCCTAATATGATATAAATTATAATTAATTAATTATGGATTAAATTACTGTCAAAGCCGGTTTAATGATTATAAACTTCATTCTGATCAAATGTGAATTAGAATTTTTTAAATCTTGTTTTTTAAATCAGCACAAACCGGGTCTAAAAATGATAGTCCCTATCGTATTTATATTGAAATGAGTGATTTATGTTAGTTATTATATTTCATTTATCTCAAAATGATATTGACAGATAAATTCATTTTAATCATAATTTCATCAAAATAAAAAAAAAATAGAAAAAAACTTACGTATATCGGCGGCTGCCAACCTCACAAACAAATTCTGCCCTGCATCTGGAAACACTCTGAGATCCCTTACCTCTCCCGACCATATAAGGCACCCGCTCCCGCTGCCGCCGGCGCTGACGTTGACGTTGGTGCTTGCGTACGNTGCCGCAAGGCAACTAGGCAAGCGACGCTAAGCTTTTTCAAATTTTTGGATGCTATAAATATGAAGAGGAGAGATTTGGTGTCAAATTTGTAATATTAAACATATGTTTGTAAATCTTTCAGATTTTTTTAGTGTTATAATAAATTAATTTTGGGATTTATTTTGAGCCTAATATAATATAAATTATAATTAATTAATTATGGATTAAATTACTGTCAAAGCGGGTTTAAAAATTATAAACTTCATTCTGATCAAATGTGAATTAAAATTTTTTAAATGTTGTTTCTTAAATCAGCACAAACCGGGTCTAAAAATGATCGTCCCTATCGTATTTATATTGAAATGAGTGATTTATGTTACTTATTATATTTAATTTATCTCAAAATGATATTAACAGATAAATTCATTTTAATAATAATTTTATCAAAATAAAAAAATAGAAAAAAACTCACGTATATCGGCGGCTGCCAACCTCACAAACAAATTCTGCCCGGCATCTGGAAACACTCTGAGATCCCTGACCTCTCCCGTCCATATAAGGCATCCTCTCCCGCCGCCGCCGGCGCTGACGTTGACGTTGGTGCTTGCGTACGCCGTGCACGAGCAATTCATTAAACACCATTCCCTACACTCATTCAATCCCTTGCTCATGCTGACTGTCGCCTCCGCCGTGTCCGGCAGCTTCGCTCCATTAACCACAAAGAACCCATCAGTGCCGTTGGTGCAATCCAACTCCGTCATTCTCTTGCAGCCTTTGGCTCCGTCTCTCAAAGCCCAGCCGGCCGGATCCGACGGCTTGAAACCAGTNTTGACTGTCGCCTCGGCCGTGTCCGGCAGCTTGGCTCCATTAACCACAAAGAACCCATCAGTGCCGTTGGTGCAATCCAACTTCGTCATTCTCTTGCAGCCTTTGGCTCCGTCTCTCAAAGCCCAGCCGGCCGGATCCGACGGCTTGAAACCAGTTAAGCAGCTGCAGAGCGGGATGTTGTTGGCGTTGCATATGCTGTATGAACCGCAGACTTCCGTGTAGTCGCAGGGGTCCTGTGGGGCTTCCCAGTAGAGGCTCCACCTAGTTAAATTTGGAATGGATTTGATAAATGTGAATTCTAGGGGGGGATTTACATACAATTCATTGAATTTCTTTTTATTTACGTGTCTATTGTTTAAAATTCAAGCTTAATATGCCTTTTAGTGCAAAACTTGTCATTTAAATATAGAGATATAAGTAATTATAAGAATTTCTATGTTAAATATGTAAATACATAAAAAAGTTTAGTGATGCGTAAATAAAACCAAAAAGAAAATGAAGATAATTGTCTTTTAAGGACAAAAAAATAAAACCAAGCATTTTCTTGTTAACAGGCAAGATGTATACATTTTTCAGAAATGTTTTTTTTTTCTCCATTGTACCTTACAAATTTGAATGCGGTATATTTAACTGACAAAAAAATTGAATGTCACACAAATATANCGAATTCTATGGAAAAAATATTACCTCAGAAGTACTGATGCATCAGCACTCCAATGAGGAGGTGCCACGTGACATTATGCTAGGACCATTGCATACGTGACACATTCCCATTGGAGTACTGATATATCAGTACTCTTGAGGTAATATTTTTTTCAATTCTAGGGGGGGGGGGATTTACATACAATTCATTGAAATTCTTTTTATTTACCTCTCTATTATTTAAAATTCAAGCTTAATATGCTTTTAGTGCAAAACTTGTCATTTAAATATAGAGATATAAGTAATTATAAGAATTTCTATGTTAAATATGTAAATACATAAAAAGTTTAGTGATGCGTAAATAAAACCAAAAAAAAAATGAAGATAAGTGTCTTTTAAGGACAAAAAAATAAAACCAAGCATTTTCTTGTTAACAGGCAAGATATATACATTTTTCAGGAATGTTTTTTTTTGCCTCCATAGTACCTTAGAAATTTGAATGCGGTATATTTAACTGACAAAAAAACTGATTGTCACACAAATATACAGTTATATTGGTGTATTAAGCTATGTATACCTCTACATCCCCTTAGTATCAACATTACAACTTTTTTTAAGCCATGAGCTGATTATATAGCTTTTTCTATTTTTATTAATATAATAGAAATATTCTTCTTTTAACCTAAAATTATCGATTTATTAATTAGACTTACAAAAAGAAATTCAATAATAAAATATAATATTTTTCATATATCTGTGTATGTCTATATATCTATATATCTATATATATATATATATATATATATATATATATATATATATATATATAATATNTTTGTGAAGAGTGGGGAGGTGCTGAATTATTAGATTTCGGGCCAGCTCGGATTGAAATGTATGGAATTCAAGCTGGCTAGAATTTGCTAGTAGCATGCCTAGTTGCCAGTTTACTACAAATAAACATTCGAAGTTTGAAGATTGAAGGCCGACATAGAGAATACATAAGAAACAGAGAGAAGAAATAGGCTTAATATGAAATGTTGGTAAGATATGTGACGAAAATACGATTGCCACAACATCCAATGTCGTTAACTAATCAAATGTGGGCTGTAGAAAACACTTAAAATTCATGAATAGCCATGATTGACACAAAAATTTTGGCCAATTAATCAAAATTGTAATAACTGATGGAAAAAGCATATTAAGCAATAAAAGACCCAAAAAAAAAATATTGCATTTGCAATTGTGAGTTCTTTTTTCACCACTTGAATACTAGAGCAAAACGATAGAAAACTAACAATGATTTCAAATAGGAATACTCAAACCCCTAATAAGACTCATGGACTCCACTGAGTGTGGCAGATGGGTTAATGGCTTAATGCTGAGGATATTGATTGAGAGTGACTTTCTCATTTGAAACCACAAAGATCTATGGTTAAGATTTATGAAAGAAGAAATATATATATCAGAGGTCTAGAGCTGTTTGAGTGAAGCAACTAGCAAGGAAGCATTGAGCACTATAAAGATAAAAAAATGTAAAGATAATGGGATCTAACTGAGTCTGAGGCTCAAAAAGTCAATAATATTGTTCGAACTTTGACAATATGAGGCCGGACTTCAGAAACTATAGCTTCTAGCAAGAGTCAGATTCAACATCATATATCATGTCACATATTCACATATAATATCCATCATTCATAAGCTTCACCTTAATTCTCAAGTTGGATGGATTCAAAACAGTGTCCAGTTTTTAGATTTGTGTCATGGCTCAACTCAATTATTTCAAGCTAACCTCGATCCGATCTAAAGTTTGATAGAACTTTTGGTTGATCAACGATCTTCAAGTTAATTTCACGGTCCTATTGAAGAGAAAATGTTGATTGTAAAAAATAAAAAATTGATTGTTATAAATATTAATAAATGTAACTCTTTTTGGGCATAACATGTTGAGTCCCTTCATGCATTAATTTCATTCACTCATTCAATTCGAACCAAATTAAACTAATTTCACTAGTGTATGTTTCAAAATACAAATAATTCAATTTCTCATAATTTAAAAAAGTTTTAATGCAAAGTACTATACATGAATTTGTATTGAGCACATTGCATTGTGAAAGATATAGAATTGCATTGATGATGTGTATTAACCTCATGTGAAAAGTGTATATCATATTTTTAAGCGACGACATATCTCAATAATTTTGACATTGGTGGACAACAAAATGCATGACAATAATATCGGTGTCAATAACATGCATCAACTTTATAATATGGTGATTTTATTAATTCTTTATTAAATGATAGAAACGATAGTCAGATGAAGATAATCAAGTAATGATTATCAAGAAATTATAATTTGAGTGATTCTGGTTTAACAATGATTATTGGAAAATGATAATTATTATGACAAATAGTTGGCATCAATCATTATGCAACAATCTCACCAATTTTAAGTCCAACTTTACCTTTGAGAACCAATTCTTATGTGGAGACTATATATCTATTTTTAATGTGTTTACAAGTGACAAGTGCTTAAAATATTCCATCAAATACCTCATTTTAATTCCTTAAATTATAGACATTTGACATTTATGTGTTTTGATGACATTAAAATTTAATAATGTTGGTCTCATAAAATTTATCATGTAAAGATGCTCATTCTCAAAATAATCATGCAAGATTTAGATATTGTTTGACATTTAACTCAATTTTCAAAGTTTTTAATTATAATTTAATAATTTTATTTGGGCTGAATTGAATTTTAATCAAACCATTTTTAAGTTGTTTTTGGCTATCTTTCAAATTATTATTATTATTATTATTATTGAGACGATCAATGACTAAAAAATAATTAAAAACTATATTAAAACTCACCATTAATTGGATAAATTTGTAGACTATTAATTAAAACATAATACATTGATTATATAAATCAATATAATTTGTTGATTTTTATTAACTTATTGAGCTCTAAAATCATCTCTTCTCTTTAAAAACTCCTTTAATTAAAACAGTTACTATGAATATTTAGTAATTTAGATTATGTTAAATTTTTCTCAATAACCCATAAAAAACTGGTATTTATAAAGACACAATAATAGTAATTAAAAATTCTTTAAGTATACTATTCCACTTTCTTATGCAAATATATTATTGCAGCGGCGCTCAGCCAAACCTCATCCCAAACACTCAAGTCTGGCCACCATTCCCGCTTCTGGTACATTATATTGGTCCCATTCTCGAGTCCGAGCTGTTTTACCTTGAAAAAAATGTCCATTTAAAACCTCCAGACTACGAAGCTGCAGCTTTCACAGAAAATACCAGATTTATAAGCGAGGATATTTTGGTCATTAAAGGAAAGCGGATTGGCTTTTGACATTTGAAGAATTGAATGAGTTCATCGCTATTACGGGAGAAGTGTTCCGGAAAAGAGGCGATGTGGAAGGGGTAAATGAAGGGTATATTCGGAATATCATCATCATTGTCGTGGTTGTATGTTATCTGCAGGTTCACAGTGGGCAGTTGCTAGCTATGGCAGGGATGGCAGCGCATGCCAGCTGCTCCGGCGGACCANAATGATAATTTATATTGACTTATTATGAAATGGAAAGCACTAGTTTGGTGTCATGCTTTAGTGGAAGAGCATATTGAAGTAATGAAAGATGATGATGGTGATCATGATGTCAGTCGTAAGATGTTAGTGTTGTTGATAGTTGGTGGTGATGAGGATGATTAATTAGATGATGACAATAGTATAATGATAATCAGTCAGCAGTGATCTGGAAATGAAAATCAAGCAGCAAGAACGTGTGATGGTGTGCGTACTTGATTGGTAGAACAATGACGATTGAGGAGCCTAAAACATGTGATCAATTAAGGATAGACAACTACAATTGCTAGTGTTGATCATTAGCGTTGATATTCAATTAAGGCTTTAGATTTATTCAAAATTTTAAGCTCTTAATTAATATTCCTTTAACGCGAAGAATGTGAGTCAATCATAATTTTCAGTCATTTCATTAAATTGTTGTATTGATTACTTTGATCATAACTTATTCTTAGGCAATGATTTTAATGACATCAGATTGAGTACTTGATATTGGGCTTGTTGGATTTCTCAAATTGAGATATTTTGTTTGTTTATAAGCATTCAAATTTTGACGATTATTTGATAGTGTACATTGGGAATGCGTCAACATGAATCTCGAGAAGATACAACGACTCGAGAGACCAAAAAAATACAACTAAGAAGGATCCACCAATAAAACACTAGAAGGTCCGGTTATTTAATAGGGCGTAGTAGTCCAACCAAAGCCAAAGCCGATTGGTTGCAGTCATCCGAGTTATAGTCCACAAGACTAAAAGAGTCAAGATCTGAGCACTAACCTGTTGGACCAAGCAAGACAGATAGGCACACAAACCAAATATCATAAGAGAGCACATTGAAGTAGATAATCAACTTTTTGATAAACCAAACCTAAAGAAAGACTCAACTCCTTGTTACCATCTTATTAAGAACTGAATGGTAACCATGAAACAAGCATTTAAATCATTGCGTGGGTTCTACTTGTTGGGTAGTGAACTACATGTCATTTTACGGTGATTCACCATATTTATGATAACCTAACATTCCTCAGCACATAGAAGCTCCTCATAAGGGATTAAAGGTCGATATTTGGACTAAATTAGCCAATCAACAAAGTTCAAACAAACAAACCGGCCTTCTGACCGAAAGACCATGGAAAGACGACTACCAACCTTAACTCAACATAGTCAAACAAACAGGTCTTGTTGTGCCAAGACCCATCCAACTCAGTCGATCGAATAAAAAGGTAGACAAGCCTTAGACCCACATACGTAAAATGCCTAAAATATCTCATAACGCCTACATTAAAACGAGGGCAAATATATAACATCACAAGTTATATCCCCTCCCTTATAAATTGAAGATCATTTTATGAAATATAAAAGTCTTTTTAATGTTCATTATTATGCACTTCTCCTTCTCTCTCTCTCTCTATTTCCTGTCTTATGCTCTAATCCTTGAGTTGTGATTCATAGGCAAACCAAGATTCGACAGATCTCTCGAATAGTAATATAAAATTTTTAACTACACTTTTAAATGTTTGATTTGAGCAAATTCGACTTGAATTAAAACACTTGTAGTGTCCTTTAATTTTTATTTTTTTATTTTTTTATTTTTTTGCTTTAAGTGGAGCTCAAAATTTTTAATTTTTTTTATCTTTGAATCAAAGCTTTTACATGTGCCATAATCAAATAATTGAAAAAATGGCGCCATTAAATCCTCTGTGTAATTTTGAGATTTTTTTCCCTAATTTATAAGAATGCTACAAAAATAAATAATTAAAATAAATGATTTTATTTACATTAATTAAAACTTAAGCTTAATCTCAGTGAGAATTAATAATGAAAATTCACAAAAAAAAAAAAGCTCTCGAATCAATACTCAAATAAATTAGGTCTTTTTATTTTTTTATTTTTTAACTGATTAATTTCCCATATAAATATGGCAAATTATGAACTTAAAGGTCCAAAAGCTAATTTTATGCATTAACTGTTTGGCTTATTGACACGTACAATTGCCAAGCTGTGTAATAATGTTGAGGTGGTCTAATCCATGTCTTCACCGGTGCCAAAATCTCTCAAATAAAAGTTAATCAATTATTAATTCCGGAAAAAAAAAATTAGGATGGGTCTCACCTTTTTAAAATAAATAAATAAAAGAGGAAGATTTACATAAATACCACTCAACTCCTATGTTTTTGCAATATTTGTGTACGCCTAAACTTCAATTTTTAGTTGCATGTCACCTCATATATGCATAACAATTTGTATTTCACTTTTTAATGTTTAAAATAATGATATTTTTAATATAATATGAAAAATTTGAATGGCATAAATGTAAAACTAAAGTTTAGATGTTAGACATGTAAATACATATGAATTGGGGTGCTATGTGTGTAAATACATATGAAAAACTTTCCTTTTCTTTTATATTAAATGTGACAGTGAAGCACAGGTCTTCAAACTCTTGAGTGCCCATTGGAGGCGTTTGATTCCCTAATTATTATACATGTGGGCTTCAATTATATCTGCATTGAAAAGTTAAATAAAAGCAACAATGATTCTTAAAATTACTTAAACTTTACATTATATTAACTTTCATGTAAATTCAATGATTCTAGAATCTATGAATAATAACTTTTTTGGATGTTGGGTTTGTTATGTTTTACAGGTTCGTACATCTTAAGAGAGACTTGCGTGTTCATATAACTCGAGAGAGATCTGCGAAGAAAATATGCGGTGGGAGAAAGTGGATGCGTGCTTTAGAAATTCTTCGCATGAATCCTTCATAAGAAGTATGAGGGAGACAAAAAAGAGCCGAGTCCCATCTTGAAGGAGGGAGAGGTTTTATTTATAATGATTCTTGATGGCTTCTTTCCCCTCTTCAAGTCATAAAGAGAGAATGTTAAATAATTTCAGTACATTGCGAGGTCTATCCACGAAACATGGATACAAGAAAGCAATGCCATAGAAGTGAGGCAATCAATAAACGTAGAAAGATGTATGTTCTTTCTTTAATGTTGATCAAAGTACATAACAACTAGCACTTCCACAGTTGAGGACGGCAAATTAACTCGACAAGTCAACATTGGCAGCTGGTACCACTGAGACTAACAAATTATCTCGGTAGTTGATACTTGACATATGACATTCGTATCTTGGAAAATATGGGCTTTCCACACCCCTCGACCTATAAGAACCTTTTATTTGCATATAATAATCAAATGTGATAATCTTTTTTATTGTGATTATGTGTTCTATCAATCTTCTCATTATCAACTGCGTATGTTTCTATCAACATACAATTTTCTTGTATACTACAACTATGAGGAGGGCTATAATCAGCCTAAGATGCCATACATTGAACCTGGTTTGGTGATATTATAATTTGAGCCTAATTTTTACATGTATGTTAATATTTGATTTGGTAATATTATAAGCCCTAATAAATCATTTTATTTTATTTTTATTTATTCTAAAGTGTTATATAATTATAAGTAGAAAGGTGAAAGAAAGTGATGTGAAGGATGCAGCGCAGCACCCGAGATGAGCTGAAAAGAGCTGGCGGCATTAGCTTTNATCTTTTTTCACCACTTGAATACTAGAGCAAAACGATAGAAAACTGACAATGATTTCAAACAGGAAAACTTAAACCCCTAATAAGAATCATGGACTCCACTTAGTGTGGCAGATGGGCTAATGGCTTAATGCTGAGGATATTGATTAAGAGTGACTTTCTCATTTGAAACCACAAAGATCTATGGTTAAGATTTATGAAAGAAGAAATATATATATCAGAGGTCTAGAGCTGTTTGAGTGAAGCAACTAGCAAGGAAGCATTGAGCACTATAAAGATAAAAAAATGTAAAGATAATGGGATCTAACTGAGTCTGAGGCTCAAAAAGTCAATAATATTGATCGAACTTTGACAATATGAGGCCGGACTTCAGAAACTATAGCTTCTAGCAAGAGTCAGATTTAACATCATATATCATGTCACATATTCACATATAATATCCATCATTCATAAGCTTCACCTTAATTCGCAAGTCGGATTGATTCAAAACAGTGTCCAATTTTTAGATTTGCGTCATGGCTCAACTCAATTATTTCAAGCTAACCTCGATCCGATCTAAATTTTGATAGAACTTTTGGTTGATCAACGATCTTCAAGTTAATTTCACAGTCCTAGTGAAGGGAAAAAGTTGATTGTAAAAAAATAAAAAATTGATTGTTATAAATATTAATAAATGTAATTCTGAATATTACAAAGTTTTAAAATTGTAAATCTTATAATAAAAGTTATATCATTTTAATAGGCAATTTACATGGAGTGAGCAAAATTACTAAATGTCTATTTTTTAAAAAGTATTGGATAAAAAAATACAATTTCGTGCCAGAGAAGGGGCGGCGCGTGGGAGCAGTTTGTCCCGGTGTCGGCAATGTTCCTAAATTGCATTAAAAAAAACATAACAATTTTTATTATGCGAATAGAGAAATTGTAAAATTCAACATGGGCAAATGGCTTTCTGGACATAACACGTTGTGTCTAGGCATGTATTACTTTCATTCATTACAACTCATTCAATTCAAACCAAATTAAACTAATTTCACAGTTGTATGTTTAAAAATACAAATAAGGTAATTTATCATAATTAAAAAAAACATTAATGCAAAGTACTATACATAATTTTGTTCCGAGCATAAATTGCATTAATTTTTTTTTTATTATTATTATTTATATAGAGAAATTACAATTTCCAACAAGGGCAATTACACTTGTGGACATAACATGTCGTGCCCCTTCATGCATTACTTTAATTCATTACAACTCACTCAATTCGAACAAAATTAAGATAAAATGTATGTTCTAAAATACAAATAAGACAACTTCTCATAATTTTAAAAAGAGTATTAATGCAACTTGACATAAATTTGTGTTGAGTACATTGCATTATGAAAGTTACTAAATTGCATTAGAAAAACAATAAATTTTATTATTTATATAAAGAAATTGCAAATTGCAACATGACAATTGCTCTTTTTGGGCATAACATGTTGAGTCCCTTCATGCATTAATTTCAGTCACTCATTCAATTCGAACCAAATTAAACTAATATCACTAGTGTATGTTTCAAAATACAAATAAGTCAATTTCTCATAATTTAAAAAAGTTTTAATGCAAAGTTCTATACATCAATTTGTATTGAGCACATTGCATTGTGAAAGATATAGAATTGCATTGATGATGTGTATTAACCTCATGTGAAAAGTGTATATCATGTTTTTAAGGGACGACATATACCAATAATTTTGATATTGGTGGACAACAAAATGCATGACAACAATATCGGTGTCAATAACATGCATCAACTTTATAAGATAGTGATTTTATTAATTCTTTATTAAATGATAGAAATGATAGTCAGATGAAGATAATCAAGTAATGATTATTAAGAAATTATAATTTGAGTCATTCTGGTTTAACAATGATTATTGGAAAATGATAATTATTATGACAAATAGTTGGCATCAATCATTATACAACAATCTCACCAATTTTAAGTTCAACATTACCTTTGAGAACACATTCTTATGTGGAGAATATATATCTATTTTTAATGTGTTTATAAGTGACAATCTGGTACATTTAAAAAAAGTGCTTAAAATATTCCATCAAATCACTCATTTTAATTCCTTAAATTATAGACATTTGACATTTATGTGTTTTGATGACATTAAATTTTAATAATGTTGGTCTCATAAAATTTATCATGTAAAGATGCTCATTCTCAAAATAATCATGCAAGATTTAGATATTGTTTGACATTCAACTCAATTTTCAAAGTTTTTAATTATAATTTAATAATTTTATTTGGGCTGAATTGAATTTTAATCACACCATTTTTTAAGTTGTTTTTGGCCATCTTTTGAATTATTATTATTATTATTATTATTGAGTCAGTTCAGTGACTAAAAAATAATTTAAAAGTATATTTAAACTCACCATTAATTGGATAAATTTGTAGACTCTTAATTAAAATATAATACATTGATTATATAAATCAATATAATGTGTTAATTTTTATTAACTTATTGAGCTCTAAAACCATCTCTTCTCTTTAATAACTCCTTTAATTAAAACAGTTACTATGAATATTTAGTAATTTAGATTATGTTAAAATTTTCTCAATAACCCATAAAAAACTGGTATTTATAAACACATTAATAGTAATTAAAAATTCTTTAACTATACTATTCCACTTTATTGTGCAAATAAATTATTGCAGCGGCGCTCAGCTAAACCTCATCCCAAACACTCATTGGCCACCATTCCCGCTTCTGGTACATTATGTTGGTCCCATTCTCGAGTCCGAGCTGTTTTACCTTGAAAGAAATTTCCATTTAAAACCTCCAGACTACGAAGCTGCAGCTTTCACAGAAAATACCAGATTTATAAGCGAGGATATTTTGGTCATTAAAGGAAATCGATTTGGCTTTTGACGTTTGAAGAGTTGAATGAGTTCATCGTTATTGCGGGAGTAGTGTTCCGGAAAAGAGGCGATGTGGAAGGGGTAAATGAAGGGTATATTCGGAATATCATCGTCATTGTCGTGGTTGTATGTTATCTGCAGGTTCACAGTGGGCAGTTGCTAGCTCTGGCAGGGATGGCAGCGCATGCCAGCTGCTCCGGCGGACCATCATAACACAACTGACAAGTATCAGAAAAAAAAGGCTGGCCCGGAGGAAAGCAAGCGCATTTCCGGCGGTCCAGCCGCTTCTAGCCGACCGGCGCCGTAAGTATGATAGCGCATCACTAGCTCACGTTGTGGTTTATTTGTTTGNAAAAAAAAAAAAAAAAAATGTTCTCGAATCAATACTCAAATAAATTAGGTCTTTTTTTTAAAAAAACTTTTTAACTGATTAATTTCCCATATAAATATGGCAAATTATGAACTTAAAGGTTCAAAGCTACTTTTATGCATTAACTGTTTGGCTTGTTAACACGTACAATTGCCAAGCTGTGTAATAATGTTGAGGTGGTCTAATCCATGTCTTCACCAGTGACAAAATCTCTCAAATAAAATTTAATCAATTATTAATTCCTGAAAAAAAAAAAAATAGGATGGGGCTCACCTTTTTAAAATAAATAAATAAAAGAGGAAGATTTACATAAATACCACTCAACTCCTATGTTTTTGCAATATTTGTGTACCCCTAAACTTCAATTTTTACTTGCATGTCACCTCATATATGCATAACAATTTGTATTTCACTTTTTAATGTTTATAATAATAATATTTTTAATATAATATGAAAAATTTGAATGGAATAAATGTAAAAGTTTAGATGTTAGACATGTAAATACATATGAATTGGGGTGCTATGTGTGTAAATACATATGAAAAACTTTCATTTTCTTTTATTATTAAATGTAAAAGTGAAGCACAGGTCTTCAAACTCTTGAGTGCCCATTGGAGGCGTTTGATTCCCCAATTATTATACATGTGGGCTTCAATTATATCTGCATTGAAAAGCTAAATAAAAGCAACAATGATTCTTAAACTTACTTAAACTTTACATTATATTAACTTTCATGTAAATTCAATGATTCTAGAATCTATGAATAATAATTTAATGAAAAAGTTGGTATTTTTTCTTCAAATATAATTAATAAATCTGTTAAATGTTGGGTTTGTTTTGTTTTATAGGTTCGTACATCTTAAGAGAGACTTGCGTGTTCATATAACTCGAGAGAGATCTGCGAAGAAAATATGCGGTGGGAGAAAGTGGATGCGTGCTTTGGAAATTCTTCGCATGAATCCTTCATAAGAAGTGTAAGGGAGACAAAAAAGAGCCGAGTCCCATCTTGGAGGAGGGAGAGGTTTTATTTATAATGATTCTTGATGGCTTCTCTCCCCTCTTCAAGTCATAAAGAGAGAATGTTAAATAATTTCAGTACATTGCGAGGTCTGTCCACAAAACACAGATACATGCCATAGAAGTGAGACGATCAACAAACGTACATAAATGTATGTTCTTTCTTTAATGTTGATCAAAGTGCATAACAACTAGCACTTGGACAGTTGAGGATGGCAAATTAACTCGACAAGTCAACATTGACAGCTGGTACCACTGAGACTAACAAATTATCTCGGTAGTTGATACTTGACATTTGACATTCGTATTTTGGAAAATATGGGCTTTCCACACCCCACACGACCTATAAGAACCTTTTATTTGCATATAATAATAAAATGTGATAATCTTTTTTATTTTGATTATGTGTTCTATCAATCTTCTCATTATTAACTCCGTATGTTTCTTTCAAGGTACAATTTTCTTATATACTAGAACTATGAGGAGGGCTATAATCAGCCTAAGATGCCATACATTGAACTTGGTTTGGTGATATTATAATTTGAGCCTAATTTTTACATGTATGTTAATATTTGATTTCGTAATATTATAAGCACTAATAAATCATTTTATTTTATTTTTATTTTTATTTATTCTAAAGTGTTATATAATTATAAATAGAAAGGTGAAAGAAAGTGATGTGAAGGATGCAGCGCAGCACCCAAGATGAGCTGAAAAGAGCTGGCGGCATTAGCTTTTGGGGGTTCACTTCGGCGAATGATTTATAAATCGAAATGGTTAAGGTATTGGGCCATGGGAGGGAGTGGGTCCCATCATCTTAAATGGAAGCATGAAGATGGATCATTGATTGACCCATCATGAAATCCGTGACGGCTTTCCCTCCACTCAGTTTCGGTGGGTCCCACAACAGCCCCTCCTCTCTCTTGCTTCCATTACTCCGGCCCCTACTCTACTTCTCCTTCATCATTCCTTTTCTTCTTTTTTTTTAATATATATAAGCCTAACAAATTGAGACCCTCTTTCAAGATCAACAGTGCAGAAGTGATTCGAACCTCTGATATAAGTGGTCTTATACCGTAAATGTCAACCAAAAGGTGAGGTTACCTGACACCTTAAGCTCCCTATATATTATGCATGAATAATTAGTCACAATGATATTTGTGATTTGTAATTAAAGATTATAATGTTATGCATGTGAATATGAATATTTAGATATTAAATATATAAATACATGAAAATTAGGTTTTATATATGCAAATGGTCCTTTTTTATTTTCGTATATATATTTTTGGGAAGTGTAAGTGCTTGAGTTCGACGTATTTAAATTATTATTATTTTTTTGAACCATTATCATTATTATGTCATCACAACAATAATTTTGATTCTTTAATAAATTATTTTAAGGAAAATTTTAAAATATCATCATGAGTTCCCGTAATTTCTTTCATGTTATTCTCTCTTTTTTTATTTATTCCATAGCTTAAACATTTTACAGAACTTGTCAGGTATAACAAATTAAATTAAGGTCCTCTTCGGGGCAGCTCATTTGATGCGGTACATCAGATCCGTTTGGATAAACTTCGTTTTGACAACCTTTTCAAAAAATTGCATTTTCATAGTGTTTTTCAAAAAATTGCATTTTCAAACCGTTGAGTCAGCGTTTCACACCGTTTCTAGCTAGGTGCAGTGTCAACTTTCTAGCTATAGTTTGGATTTTCAAAAAAAAAAAAAAAAAAAAAAAAGATCGTAACAGACACCGCAACTTTTTTAACATCAGATTATTTTTCAGCAGCTTATTTTGAATATCTTTCTTATGCACGCACCATATCTTCAAAATTTTAAATTTCAAATTAATCGAAATGAGTATGTTATGCGATCAATTTATTTTCTTTGTAGATGAATTTATTTTCCTAATTCTAAAAGTATTTGCTTTTTGAATTAATTGGTTTAATGAGGATTAATAGTGATCCAAAATCAAACATAAAAAATTTTAAAGCCAAAAAAATCAAATCATTATTTTTAAAAAAATAATAATAAATCAATCACATGAGCTCGATTTAGTTAAAATTTTCTATTTTGACGAAGCACTAAACACCCATAGAATTTGCTTAAATGGCTTCAAAGTACCGATAATCTTTGTCTAAAAAAAGATCGATGTCTTTCAAATTTGTGTTATCCATTCTACTAAGAAATATTAATAACTATCTCTACTTTAAATGACTTGAGTTAATGTAGTTGGTTAGTACTTTATTTAGTCTTTCTTTTCATTTGAAGCTTCCATAAGTTCCTCAATACAACCCATGATGTCACTGAAACTAAATGATAACCAAAAAAAAAAAATCATCTTTTAATTTTGGTGGCTATTTTTTCCTTCATTTCGAGAGAGAGAGAGAGAGGGAGAGAATTTATAATTTTAATTTTATGAGGTTGAGATCATTTAAGCTTCAAATTAAAGTGGCTTGTTAAAGATGAAAAGAGTAACTTGAAAGTATTGAATAATTGAGACAATGACATGGAAGTTTTGTTTATAAATTAATTAGCTTTTTTTAGCACTTCTTTATTGGAAAATCTTTGAAATTTCTCTTTCCCCAAACACTATTTTGGATTGTCAGAGTCTTATCACATGATTGCTGTATAATGTTTTCGTTAGCTATTGTGTGTAAGATGTTTGATTTTGTATTGGCCTGCACATAATTGTTCGCACTTCTGTGGTAGACAGTTTTTAGTTTATTTTTATCATGATGACTCCAAATTTTATCTTAAATCTCTTCTTATGGGTATTGATCAACAAAATCCATCATTTTTGGGTAACTAAAACTCTAACTATGCTATCTATCTTCAGCTTGATACAACTAACACCACTACTAGCATTATGATACTCCACATGAGTCATAACACCTAATCCTAGCCCATATATTTGAAAACAAAATATATACTTTATGAGTTTTGATTAGTCAACCCCCACATTATCTTTCTTATTATATATATATATANCAAATTGAGTATCATCTTTTAAGGCCAACAGTGCCAGAGGAGATTTGAACTCTTGATCTAAAGGGTCTTTAACTGTAAATGTCAACCAAAAGGCCAGGATACCTGACA
Source organism: Phalaenopsis hybrid cultivar (assembly GCA_002079205.1). NCBI lineage: Eukaryota > Viridiplantae > Streptophyta > Magnoliopsida > Asparagales > Orchidaceae > Phalaenopsis > Phalaenopsis hybrid cultivar. Next base: position 102,770 of record JXCR01116373.1, read on the forward strand.
CCTTAAGCTCCCTATATGTTATGCATGAATGATTAGTCACAATGATATTTGTGATTTGTAATTAAAGATTATAATGTTATGCATGTGAATATGAATATTTAGATGTTAAATATATAAATACATGAAAATTAGGTTTTATATATGCAAATGGTCTTTTTTTTTTTAATTTCGTATATGTATTTTTGGGAAGTGTAAGTGCTTGAGTTCGACATATTTGAAATTTTTTTTTTTGAACCATTATAATTATTCTGCCATCACAACAATAATTTTGATTCTTTAATAAATTATTTTAAGGAAAATTTTAAATTATCTATCATGAGTTGCCGTAATTTCTTTCATGTTTTTCTCTTTTTTTTTATTTATTCCATAGCTTAAACATTTTACAGAACTTGTCAGGTATAACAAATTAAATTAAGGTCCTGTTCGGGGCAGCTCATTTGATGCGGTGCATCAGATCTGTTTGGGTAAACTTCGTTTTGACAACATTTTCAAAAAATTGTATTTTCATAGTGTTTTTCAAAAAATTACATTTTCAAACCGTTGAATCAGCGTTTTAACACCGTTCTAGCTAGATGCTGTGTCAACTTTCTAGCTACGGTTTAGATTTTTTTTTTTTTTTTTTAAAATTGTAACAGACACCGCAACTTTTTTAACAACAGATTATTTTTCAGCAGTTTATTTTGAATATCTTTCTTATGCACGCACCATGTCTTCAAAATTTTAAACTTTAAATTAATCGAAATGAATATGTTATGTGATCAATTTATTTTCTTTGTAGATGAATTTATTTTCCTAATTCTAAAACTATTTGCTTTTTGAATTAATTGGTTTAATGAGGATTAATAGTGATCCAAAATCAAAGATAAAAAATTTTCAAGCCAAAAAAATCAAATCATTATTTTTAAAAAAATCATACTAAATCAATCACATGAGCTCGATTTAGTTAAATTTTTCTATTTTCACGAAGCACTAAACGCCCATAGAATTCGCTTAAATGGCTTCAAAGTACCGACAATCTTTGTCTAAAAAAAGATCGATGTCTTTCAAATTTGAGTTATCCATTCTACTAAGAAATATTAATAACTATCTCTACTTTAAATGACTTGAGTTAATGTAGTTGGTTAGTACTTTATGTAGTCTTTCTTTTCATTTGAAGCTTCCATAAGTTCCTCAATACAACTCATGATGTCACTGAAACTAAATGATAAAAAAAAAAAAAATCAAATTTTTAATTTTGGTGGCTATTTTTTCCTTCATTTGGAGAGAGAAAGAGAGAGAGAGAGAGATAATTTATAGTTTTAATTTTATGAGGTTGAGATCATTAAAGCTTCAAATTAAAGTGGCTTGTTAAAGATGAAAAGAGTAACTTGAAAGTATTGAATACACTATTTCAGATTGTCAGAGTCTTATTACATGATTGTTGTATTGTGTTATCGTTAGCTATTGTATGTAAGATGTTTGATTTTGTATTGGCCTGCACATAATTGTTCGCACTTCTGTGGTAGACAGTTCTTAGTTTATTTTTATCATGATGACTCAAAATTTTATTTTAAATCTCTTCTTATGGGTATTGATCAACAAAATCCATCATTGTTGGGCAACTAAAACTCTAACAATGCCATTTATCTTCAGCTTGATACATCTAACACCGCCTACTACCATTATGATACTCCACATGAGTCATAACACCTAATCCTAGCCCATATATTTGTAAACAAAATATATACTTTATGAGTTTTGATTAGTCAACCCCCACATTATCTTTCTTATTTTTTTTAAATCTTTATATATATATATATATATGAGTTTAAACGTATTGGTTAGTATAATTTATCCTTCTTCCTTTATTCTTTGGTTTTATTTTTGTTTCCTTATAGATGTGTGCTAGAAAATTGATGGCGATAGAGTAATAGATTATCGTCTTAGTGTTGCATGAGAATTTAGCACACGCTCGAATAACAGAAAACAACCACTAGTGACAACATACGTTTTTAACGTGGAAAATCTTTATAGAGAAAAAAGTACGAATTCTACACCCAGTTATAAAAATCTACTATAAGTTGATGATTACAGAGAGTCATTGTCCAACAGGCGAGAAAATGTTACAAAATCTTCTGAATTATAAAGTCAAAGTATGAATGAACTCATTGTAAGAAATGAGCGATTGTCAATGACGATCGGTGGTTGCAAGCAGGTGGTGGCTGACGGCGATCGGCGGTGGTCGATGGTGGTCGGCGGCGATCAATGGTAGTAGGAGTAATGTTGGACTTTAGCTTCTTCTCAAAGTTTTAAGTCCTTTCTCAAGTATCAAGCTCCCTTCCCGTTATGAGAGTGGTAGGGCTTTGTTTATGGTCCTCTAGGTGCAATTAATGCAAGTATATGAACCACTTTGATCTGACAGTCCGAAGACTTTCCTTCGATCATATGACATTTGATGAACATTTGAGTGCCTTAATGATGTTGGAATAGAGTAATCTTGGGATCACTAGATTCGTCTTTGTCGAGATGCTCAATTCGACTATAGACTTGCTAAATTCAACATTCGTTTACCTTTTAAATATGTCCAAAATCTTCCACGAGTGGTTTAATGACTTGATTTGAGCTTGATTTGATTTACATTGGACTAATGTTGGTATCCCTGCATCCGTCCCGCTGAGCCGATCATCTTTACTATAAGTTTGATGAAATCAAACTTCCGTATGACTTTTTATCAAAATTTGAACATTTATTGCTCAAAAGATTGTTTCGACATATGTGGCATGCCTTGAGATTTGTGATGATGGAATTTATTGATGATGTATCATTTATAATATTCTAATTATATATATATATATATATATATATTAAGGGCTTCTAAAAACGATAAATAACTTAAAAAAAAATCAAAATATAAAGCATTTTGAATTATTTTGATGACCACATAGTATGAACAACCCTAAGTGGCATAGAACTCACAAATTATCTCACATCTCATCCTGAAACTAACTTCACAACCACGATGATAAAGTTCAAGATGTGAGTTGCCCTTTGAGAGATTTTGTTCGGCCACCTGCCGAAACCTCTGAGAAACTCCATCCTCTTGGACCCAGAAATCTGTCCTCATTTAAGATAGCCAATGCATTTGCAAGAAGCAGGAATCCTTCCAGCAAGGTCCACAAGACCATTCCAGCAGAAAACACAAAAGGCAAACCCTAAGCTCTCTCAATCGAGGTGAAAGCTTTTCGTGATTTTGAGAGGAGAAAGAGGGAGAGGCGGACGAACGGACCAAGCCCAAAAGCTTTNAAGCCTGACAAATTGAGACCCTCTTTTAAGACCAACAGTGTCTTAAGTGATTCGAACCTCCGATATAAATGGTCTTATACTGTGAATGTCAACCAAAAGGTCAGGTTACCTGACACCTTAAGCTCTCTATATATTATGCATGAATGATTAGTCACAATGATATTTTGTGATTTGTAATTAAAGATTATAATGTTATGCATGTGAATATGAATATTTAGATATTAAATATATAAATACATGAAAATTAGGTTTTATATATGCAAATGGTCCTTTTTTTTATTTTCGTATATATATTTTTGGGAAGCGTAAGTGCTTGAGTTCGACGTATTTAAATTATTATTATTTTTTTGAATCATTATCATTATGATGTCATCACAACAATAATTATGATTCTTTAATAAATTATTTTAAGGAAAATTTTAAAATATCTATCATGAGTTGCCGTAATTTCTTTCATGTTATTCTCTCTTTTTTTATTTATTACATAGCTTAAACATTTTGCAGAACTTGTCAGGTATAACAAATTAAACTAAGGTCCTGTTCGGGGAAGCTCATTTGATGCGGTGCATCAGATCCGTTTGGATAAATTTCGTTTTGACAACATTTTCAAAATATTGTATTTTCATAATGTTTTTCAAAAAAATTGCATTTTCAAACCGTTGAATCAGCATTTTCACACCGTTCCTAATTTTGTGCACCACAACTTTTTTAACGACAAATTATTTTTCAGCAGCTTATTTTGAATATCTTTCTTATGCACGCACCATGTCTTCAAAATTTTAAACTTTAAGTTAATCGAAATGAGTATGTTATGTGATCAATTTATTTTCTTTGTAGATGAATTTATTTTCCTAATTCTAAAACTATTTGCTTTTTGAATTAATTGGTTTAATGAGGCTTAATAGTGATCCAAAATCAAACATAAAAATTTTTAAAGCCAAAAAAATCAAATCATTATTTTTTTAAAAAAATAATAAATCAACCACATGAGCTCGATTTAGTTAATTTTTTCTATTTTGATGAAGCACTAAACGCCCATAAAATTATCTTAAATGGTTTCAAAGTACCAATAATCTTTGTCTAAAAAAAGATCGATGTCTTTCAAATTTGTGTTATCCATTCTACTAAGAAATATTAATAACTATCTCTACTTTAAATGACTTGAGTTAATGTAGTTGGTTAGTACTTTATTTAGTCTTTCTTTTCATTTGAAGCTTCCATAAGTTCCTCAATACAACCCATGATGTCACTGAAACTAAATGATAACCCAAAAAAAAAATCATCTTTTAATTTTGGTGGCTATTTTTTCCTTCATTTGGAGAGAGAGAGAGATAAAGAGAGAATTTATAATTTTAATTTTGAGGTTGAGATCATTTAAGCTTCAAATTAAAGTTGCTTGTTAAAGATGGAAAGAGTAACTTGAAAGTATTGAATAATTGAGACAATGACATGGAAGTTTTGTTTATAAATTAATTAGCTTCATGATTGTGCGACAATCTCTTAAATGAATGGTTGGTTTTTAGCAAATTTTTATTGGAAAATCTTTGAAATTTCTCTTTCCCCAAACACTATTTTAGATTGTCAGAGTCTTATTACATGATTGCTGTATAATGTTGCCGTTAGCTATTGTGTGTAAGATGTTTAATTTTGTATTGGCCTGCACATAATTGTTCGCACCTCTGTGGTAGACAGTTTTTAGTTTATTTTTGTCATGATGACTCAAAATTTTATTTTAAATCTCTTCTTATGGGTATTGATCAACAAAATCCATCATTTTTGGGCAATTAAGGCTGCGTTTGGGACAGCTTATTTGTAACGGTGGCATTTTCAAAACGCCACCGTTTGCTTGAAAATCGCATTTGCAAGGCTTATTAGAAAACTCATTTTTCATTTTTGTATTAGACGACCCCGCGATCTGCTTTTTAATAGTGTCAAAAGACACTATATGTCCTCCTTCCTCTCTGCCTAAGTTCCTCTCCGCGATCCGCGAAATCCTCCCCTCCCTTTCGGCTGCCGTCGCGATCCGCGACATCCTCCCCTCCCGTTTGTTTGCCCTAGCGTAGCTCGTAGCAAGCGACATCGAGGTCCTCTCTGCGGCTTCCTTCTTCTGCCCTAAAGTTCGCAGCAAGTGGAGACATCATCGCCGACTCCGCACATCGATCCGTGTCTCCCTCCGGCAATCGATCCTCATATCTCTCCATCTCCGACAATCTTTCTCACATGTAACCTTTGTTTTTTCTTCTCCTTGCTCCTCTGTCGCTCCTCTGCTCCAGTTTATAATTTTCGGTGGACACAACGATGTGCTGTAAGGTTTATCCAGGACAGGGGCATTTTTGGTCATTTATTTAGAATCGGTTGTTCTCAAAACTCACAAACCAAACAGACAGACAGATTATCCGGATCAACTGCTTATCACCAGATTACCAGGATAAACAACTTATCAGGATAATCTGGATAAACTGCAGTTGCCCCAAACAGACCCTAAAACTCTAACAATGCTATTTATCTTCAGCTTGATACATCTAACACTGCCTAATAGCATTATGATACTCCACATGAGTCATAACACCTAATCCTAGCCCATGTATTTGTAAACAAAATATATACTTTATGAGTTTTGATTAGTCAACCCCCACATTATCTTTCTTATTTTNGCTAGAAAATTGATGACAGTAGAGTAATAGATTATAGTCTTAATGTTGCACGAGAATTTAGCACACGTTCGAATAAAAGAAAACAACCACTAGTAACAACAAATGTTTTTAACATGGAAAATCTATAAAGAGAAAAAACTATAAATTCTACACCCAGTTATAAAAATATACTATAAGTTGATATTACAGAGAGTCATTATCCAATAGATGGGAAAATGTTACAAAATCTTCTGAATTATAAAATCAAGATATGAATGAACTCATTGTAAGAAGTGAGTGATTGTCAATGGCGATCGGTGGCTACAAGTAGGTGGTGGCTGATGGCGGTTAGCTGTGGTCGATGGTGGTCGACGGCGATCAACGGTAGTAGAAGTGGTGTTGGACTTCAGCTCATTCTCAAAGTTTTAAGTCCTTTCTCAAGCCTCAAGTTCCTTTCCCGTTATGAGAGGGGTAGGACTTTGTTTATGGTGTTTTGGGTACAATTAATGCAAGTATATGAACCATTTTGATCTGACAGTCCGGAAACTTTCCTTCGATCATATGACATTTGATGGACATTTGAGTGCCTTAATGATGTCGGAATATAGCAATCTTGGGATCACTAAATTCGTCTTTGTCGAGATGCTCAATTCAACTATAAACTTGCTAAATTCGACATTCGTTTATCTTTTAAATATGTCCAAAATCTTTCACGTGTGGTTTAGTGACTTGATTTGAGCTTGATTTGATTCAGATTGGACTAATGTTGGTATCCCGTTGAGCCGATCAACTTTATTATAAGTTTGATGAAATCAAATTCCCGTATGACTTTTTATCAAAGATTGTCTCGAGATGCGTGGCATGCCTCAAGATTTGTGATGATCGAATTTATTGATGATGGATCATTTATAATATTATATATATAT
>JXCR01116373.1:109960-123675 GCA_002079205.1 Phalaenopsis hybrid cultivar
GAGCAATGGCGTTTCATGTTTAAACCAACACATCTACACATGCCTTTTTGTATTGTGTTATTACATTGTTACATTAAATCTTAGCTCTTGTAATGGTGGACAAAACAAGTGAAGTTTGCATGTTGAGCCTTTCTTATATTTTCTTTCTTGTTTTTCTTTTATGTGAACATTAGTTTGAATTTAAATGTATTAATTCCTACATTTTGCCTTTAATCTATGTATTTTTTTTATTTTTAGTTTTATTTGATAATACCCCAATCTAATTACATATTTCTCAATTGTTTATGTACATAAAAAATGTGCTTGCATTTGTCTTGAGGAGACGTGATGGTTTAGAAAAGGAGGGTATGATAAAATAGTGCTGATCAATAGAAGAGCAAATGATCCACTTATCCGAACGAGTGCAGTCTTTTGAATCAAAATAAGCAAGGTTACAAATAACTGAGTCACGAAAGATGAACGAATGAACCGAATTCGAGCCGTTGGGTAAGAACCGAGACAAAGATGCATTCTAGCCATCTGGCATCAAGAAGTTGATTTGAGGGAAGATCAAGCCCATCAATACTCNGGATCAATAGAAGAGCAAATGATCCACTTATCCGAACGAGTGCAGTCTTTTGAGCCAAAATAAGCAAGGTTACAAATAACTGAGTCACGAAAGATGATCGAATGAACCGAATTTGAGCCGTTGGGTAAGAAATGAGACAAAGATGCATTCTAGCCATCTGGCATCAAGAAGTTGATTTGAGGGAAGATCAAGCCCATCAATACTCTAATCATACCGGGAGTTCCCAGAAGCTCCCCAATTTATCATCAAAGGTCAACAACCAGTCGTGCCAACCCGATGACAAACGAGCTCAATTGATAGAAAAACCTTATCAGGCTCAACCGAACGAACCAGCCCTACCAAGTCGAAGCCATATTGGTTAAGGTGAACTAGCTCTATAGTAGTCGAGAGACACACTCATAGCTGCGAACTACTTAGAATACCCTATACAAACTCCATTAAANAATCAGGCTCAACCGAACGAACCAGCCCTACCAAGTCGAAGCCATATTGGTTAAGGTGAACGAGCTCTATAGTAGTCGAGAGACACACTCATAGCTGCGAACTACTTAGAATACCCTATACAAACTCCATTAAACAGGAGTAAGAAATATAACATCACCATATTGTATTCTTTTCCCTATAAATAGGGAGATCATTTCACGAATAAGTGTTGACCTCATTTTTGAGGTATTCCTTTTCCTTTCCTTAAATACCCTAGGATCTAGCCTTAGGATTTTCTATTTTGACTCTCCTAGAGGATTATGTTGGGACCTACACAACTTAAAAATTCGAGTCATTTCTTCGCTCTTTGAAGTTTCATATGGACGGTTTCAGATCCTCAACATTTGATTGAGTCAATTGAAAAGCCAATATATCGAAGCTCAAATTGAGCTCCTACAGGAACTTGAAAGACATAGGTGGACCCCCACGACGTTTGATGTTTNCGAAGCTCAAATTGAGCTCCTACAGGAACTTGAAAGACATAGGTGGACCCCCACGACGTTTGATGTTTGACTTTCTGCAGCGAGCAGTTTATTTGATTATGGTTGTCATTTAGGCGATGATCGATCATCAATTCGCTCGTTAAACGACTCCAACTGGACCAAAATAACTTCTTTTGCCGCAACACGTGCGAATTAAAGTTAAATTGGTTTGATCGTCGACGAATTTGTCCGGAGGACCCCGGATGGCGAAACGGACCCGCCGTCGCGTCTGAAATGTCGATTTTAGCTAATGAGGATACCCATTTTGTTGGGGCACCGTGCACGAATGAATTGCACAAAATTTGATATTTTCTTTTAATAATATATATATATATATATATAATTTTTTTTAATAATTTTTTTTTAATCCTAAATCTAATCTCATGCTCACATTCCTCCCCTCCTCCTCTTGGAACCCTTCTTACCCTAATCGAACCTTTTCCTCTTCTTCCCTTTTCTTGACCGGATTTCGAAACTTCTTCCGGTTCTCCGGTGATCTCTTTCGTCGCCGATCTTAACCGACCTTCACCAGCGGTCGCCTTGCCGGTAACACTTTTCTAACAAACTTTCCCGCCCAAATGCGTAAGCCCCATCGATGGGCATCCCTCTTCCCTCGGTTATAAATACCCCATTAAGGAAAAATTTAGAGAGTTTTTTTTTGCCGATTTGAGGAATTTTTCTTAATCTGAGGTTTTCTTTGTGAGCTATTCGAAGAAAGTTCCGAGGTTGGATCTCCATTTTCGTATATTGAAGGAGTTCGATTGGCTGACGATTCCTTTCTGGATTATCTTCCTTCATTCGTGGGATCTGGAAATCATTTTGCTTATTATTTCTAAACTTACATTTTCTGAAAACACTTGGAGGTAAAGATTTCTTCTCCTTCCTTTTCNCGTTTTGCTTATTATTTCTAAACTTACATTTTCTGAAAACACTTGGAGGAAAAGATTTCTTCTCCTTCCTTTTCTGATTTGTGGAATATCTTATTTAAGATTTTTTTTATACGGATCTCAAGAAGATTGTCTCAGTGATCAAGAGTTTTGATGTTTTCGGTTTACACTATAAGTGGTTTCTTGAACATTGAACATAATTTCATTTCTCCTTTAAGAGGAAGAGAGATTGATTCAGATGTAATGGTTTGTTATGACCTCTCTTTTAATCAAGAACGAATAGCTGAAGAGCTGGGGATGTTTGAATTAATTCAATTCCCACCATATATGAGTTTGTAGAAGCTTTAGTGTAGTAATGTAGATTATATTTGCAGGGTNCTTATATAAGATTTTTTTTATACGGATCTCAAGAAGATTGTCTCAGTGATCAAGAGTTTTGAGGTTTTCGGTTTACACTATAAGTGGTTTCTTGAACATTGAACATAATTTCATTTCTCCTTTAAGAGGAAGAGAGATTGATTCAGATGTAATGGTTTGTTATTACCTCTCTTTTAATCAAGAACGAATAGCTGAAGAGCTGGGGATGTTTGTATTAATTCAATTCCCACCATATATGAGTTTGTAGAAGCTTTAGTGTAGTAATGTAGATTATATTTGCAGGGTATTATTCTTTCTAAGAGCATTACGGATTTTCAGTGAATTAAAAGAAAAAAAAAGGAGGAACAGACTGTGGTGTAATAATTTGAGTGGCTAGATTTTAGTTTGGGCTTTGAATGTGTTCATGTTATAATAAGTATAATCCTCATATATATTCGTATTAGTGCTTTGGGTTTGTTCACCTTTTCTTTTACAGTGGCTTATTTTCTGTGGATTTAGACTTTCTTTTCATATACCCTCCCTCATTCGATATTACAAATGAAACTCCCAGTATTGCTTTGAAAATCGAGTCATTGGTGCTTACATTTAGCTGGTGGATTATCACATTGAACTGATTCAAAATTTATTTGCAATATTTTATATCTTCTGGGTAAGCATGAGTGAATTGTTTTACTTTCTTTATGTTCTCATATGCTGTACAGATATATAGAGAGATATTGCGAAGTTATTTAAAAAAAAAAAAACGAGTTAAAGTGTTAAATATGTAAATACATAAAAGCCAATGTGATATGCATGTAAATCTGACACTATTTCTTCACAATTGTACGTAGAAGCGTGAGGAATTTATGGCATTTATACTTTTGTTAGCATTTGAAAACTCCTATTAGCAATCATTCTTTTACCTGCTCACTTTTTTTAGACTCACTGCTAGTTATTTTAATGAATTATGCACTTTGAAAAAAAAAAAATATCTACTGGAGGCCGACCAACAACTGCTGCTTCTTTTATAATAAGAATTGACTTGATTATTGGCTGGAATTATTTTAAACCATACGAATTGAATTCCTTGTGATGGACCAAGTTAATAGTGATCTTTACCAAAATGTTAAAGTTGAATTGCCAAGAAACCCATAAGTTGAAATCCTGGAGGAATGTTTATTTAATCCTTATAGTATTGCTGGAATTGGCTTTCGGCTTATATTAATTATGTGGATTTGAATTTGATAACACAAGAATGTAAGCATATACCTTGTACATTCTTATACAAATTTTTTACAATCTTATGTTGAATATTATTCTCATACAATTTTTTCTGTGCGCCTTTGCGAGGTAAATCTGACCGCTGTCAAGGCATTAGAGGAGCATGAAATTATCCTAGAGCAGACAAGACAGGACGACATCAAGCTTTGCATCGATGAGATCAATCCAAAACCACTTGGTTTTTATTTTAAAATCTTTTCTTAACTTTTAAATTCTTAATATAATATNATCCAAAACCACTTGGTTTTTATTTTAAAATCTTTTCTTAACTTTTAAATTCTTAATATAATATTGAAACATTTAAATTTACAAACTTTCAAACCCAAATCAACAATAATAAATACCAGTTCAAAACACATTGTAAAAGAACATGTTAAATATCTGTAATAAGTTATTTTAGATATGGTCTCTCTTCTCTCTCCCTTCTTCTCGAGACGAGACGACGAAGCCATCAAATGACGGTCAGCCTTCAGGCAGCAATCGGGGCGACAACAGAGAGACGACAAAAGAAGCTTCGACTGGATTTCGATAGTTTTAAATAACATACCTATAGGACGCTGAGGTCGTTCATCTGACACGACGTAAATCCTCATACACTATCTCTCAGGACTTTCTACGATTTTATATAGTATGATATAAGCCATAAACTTTTTAGGATTCTGAAGTCGTCGTTCGGTACGATATAAATCTTCACATTTCCTCAGGCAATTTACATATGAAATGTAATTATAAGCCCCGAGTATCTAAATAATTTGCAAGACTAAAACATCAAATAATNCGATATAAGCCATAAACTTTTTAGGATTCTGAAGTCGTCGTTCGGTACGATATAAATCCTCACATTTCCTCAGACAATTTACATATGAAATGTAATTATAAGCCCCGAGTATCTAAATAATTTGCAAGACTAAAACATCAAATAATTTCTCTTTCAAAGATGTAAAGCCAAACCATATGTTAATTTGAGATGTCACTGAATCTCCTTCAGTATCTTCGACATCTCCTACTCTTCACTCATTTGGATTCTGGAAAATCACTGTTCCTATTTGAACATATTCCATTTGACTTTTCCTATAAGCAATCGTGTAAACCTGAACGTTGAATTCTTGAAGACGAAACCTCTAATAATTATTGAGAGTTTTCACAACATGACACCCGTCATTTGAGATGTAATTAACTATAAGGGTTTGCCTCTATAGGGAATTAAGAACTCTGATTAATATAAACCTCATCTAATCTGTGCATTAGANGTCTTCGACATCTCCTACTCTTCACTCATTTGGATTCTGGAAATAACTATTCCTATTTGAACATATTCCATTTGACTTTTCCTATAAGCAATCGTGTAAACCTGAACGTTGAATTCTTGAAGACGAAACCTCTAATAATTATTGAGAGTTTTCGCAAATGACTCCTGTCATGTTTTCTATAAGGGTTTGCCTCTATAGGGAATTAAGAACTCTGATTAATATAAACCTCATCTAATCTGTGCATTAGATAGATGAACTTGTAGATTATAAATTCGCAGACAAAAATAGAGTCATAAACTTTTAAGTTTAGATAGTTAAGCCTACTAATAAGTGATACGATCACCCTTCGAGATGATATATCATTTCTGGTATCGTGCTAAGTCATTTAAACTATTAGATATATGAGGTATATCCGGTCTCATCATTTTCCAAAAAAAAAAAAATACAATTTTTCACAAAATTAAAATTACATTATATATTATACTAAATTTAAAATTTAAAAATCTTATTTTCAAAAAAAAATGAAAAAATCCACAATAAGACATAACATATTTCTGTACATATCCCACTACAAAATAAATATTAAAATAAAATTAGAAACAAATCTAATTTTCAAAATTATGAAATAGATGACTAAAGATCATTTCATCCAAATAAACTGATTATTCATGTTCAAAATCTTCCCACAAACCTCCAAATGACCTCATTAACGGAAAAAAAAAAAAAAACTTCATGACAAAACATTAACAAACTTCATAACATGGCTAAATAACTTACAAAATAATAAAAATATTTGAAAAGTTCAATTAATATAAAGCGACTGAATTACTCCTGATGAAATAGTTATCTAGTTTTTAGTTTTATTTTTATTCTTATTTATTTTTTAAGTCACAACGAGCCTTTAGGCAATATGAGAGTGGTAAACACAACTTCGTCTCTATTATGCTCAAATTACACTCCTAAATTTGATTATATCACCAATATTAGCATAAATAAGGCCGAAATATTATTTGTATAAAATGTTTGAAAAAATGCAGTATTACCCTTTCCAATAACTACTAGTTAGAGTTTATCATTCTAATTTTGCTGGGCTTGGATAGTTTTGACAGGGTATAGAGCTAATTATTTTTCTTATGTGTGTGTGTGCGCGTGCGCGCGCACGCGTGTGTGTAATTTTGATGGGCCAATGATATTAGAATTGTCATTCTCTACTTATAACATTTTTTTACAATGAANGTGTGTGTGTAATTTTGATGGGCCAATGATATTAGAATTGTCATTCTCTACTTATAACATTTTTTTACAATGAATTTTTCTTAGTAGCGATTTTCCACATTAGAGCCTTTTTTTCCCCCTGAAAGTTTATATTTTAATATTATTCTTGCACAAGTACTCACAACGGCCATCTTATTTGACTTGCAAGAAATTAATGTATTTTAACTGAAAGATTCAACAATTCAATGCTGGGACATATTATCCTCCAAACCATACTTTCCAATAATGTTTTAATAAACACTGGATATGCATTCATGAATAAGTTTGTAAAATGAACAATTCGGGCTAAGCTTGAGTGATACTTATGTCACTCATGCTACGAAATAAATGTTAAAATATTAGTTTAATCCGCATTGAATATATAATTTAATGATATGTTCATCAATTTCTAAGTTAAACAATATAGAATTTGATTATATCTAACCTTTGACTCATTTGACATTTCGCTGATATATGCTAGGGGGCTTATTTGCCTTCCTTATGTATAATCTAGGGGAGGTTCTTCGTGTATCTTAATGGGAGGGGCAAAAAAATTTATAGTCTAGTTTATATCTCATCGCTGGTTGAATGATTCAAAGAGATTTGTCTTTCATTACAGGATATAAAAAGTTAGGCTACGATATCATCAATTGATCAGAAAAAAATTCAAAATTATTCGTTTATTTTGAACTGCTATGATATAATTTTTAATTAATTATGGATAGTTAAATTTATCTTAAATAAATATAATAATTTTAGACTCAAGCTTTATGTGATGTAATATTGAACCTTTTTTTTTTATTTTAAATTACTAGTTGAAGGCCAGTTTTCATTTTATTTGGTGCANCTTTTTATTTTTTTTCCTTATAGATGCATGCTAGAAAATTGATGCCGGTAGAGTAATAGATTATCGTCTTAGTGTTGCACGAGAATTTAGCACACGCTTGAATAAAAGAAAACAACCACTAGTGACAACAAATGTTTTTAACGTGGAAAATCTGTAAAGAGAAAAAACTATAAATTCTACACACGGTTATAAAAATCTACTATAAGTTGATGATTACAGAGAGTCATTGTCCAACATACGGGAAAATGTTACAAAATCTTCTGAATTATAAAGTCAAGATATGAATGAACTCATTGTAAGAAGTGAGTGATTGTCAATGGCGATCGGTGGCTACAAGCAGGTGGTGGCCGATGGCGGTTGGCTGTGGTTGATGGAGGTTGGCGGCGATCAACGGTAGTAGAAGTGGTGTTGGACTTCAGCTCATTCTCAAAGTTTTAAGTCCTTTCTCAAACCTCAAGCTCCCTTCCCGTTATGAGAGGGGTAGGGCTTTGTTAATGGTGCTCTAGGTGCAATTAATGCAAGTATATGAACCACTTTGATCTGACAGTTCGGAGACTTTCCTTCGATCATATGACATTTGATGGACATTTGAGTGCCTTAATGATATCGGAATAGAGCAATCTTGGGATCACTAGATTCGTCTTTGTCGAGATGCTCAATTCAACTATAGACTTGCTAAATTCGACGTTCGTTTACCTTTTAAATATGTCCAAAATCTTCCACGAGTGGTTTAATGACTTGATTTGAGCTTGATTTGATTCAGATTGGACTAATGTTGGTATCCCTGCATCCGTCCCGTTGAGTCGATCAACTTTACTATAAGTTTGATGAAATCAGATTTCCGTATAACTTTTTATCAAAGTTTGAAGACTTCTTGCTCAAAAGATTGTCTCAAGATACGTGACATGCCTCAAGATTTGTGATGATCGAATTTATTGATGATGTATCATTTATAATATATATATATATATTAAGGGCTTCTAAAAAGGATAAATAACTTCAAAAAAAATCAAAATATAAAGCATTTTGGATCATTTTGATGACCACATAGTACGAACAACCCTAAGTGGCATAGAATTCACAAATTACCTCACATCTCATCCTGAAACTAACTTCACAACCACAATGATTAAGTTCAAGATGATAAGAGGAACTCTCAAGTATTGAGTTGCGTATATAAGCCCTATGAGTTGCCCCTTGAGAGATTTTGTTCGGCCACCTGCCGAAACCTCTGAGAAACTCCATCCTCTTGGACCCAGAAATCTGTCCTCATTTAAGATAGCCAATGCATTTGCAAGAAGCAGGAATCCTTCCAGCAAGTTCCACAAGCCCGTTCCAGCAGAAAATACAAATGGCAAACCCTAAGCTCTCTCAATCTGGGTGAAAGCTTTTCGTGATTTTGAGAGGAGAAAGAGGGAGAGGCGGACGAACGGACCAAGCCCAAAAGCTTTNACAAAAGGCAAACCCTAAGCTCTCTCAATCTGGGTGAAAGCTTTTCGTGGTTTTGAGAGGAGAAAGAGGGAGAGGCGGACGAACGGACCAAGCCCAAAAGCTTTCGATATATATATATATATATGTATGTATGTATATGTTTGTTTATCCTCTTTTTAAAGTTTGTAAAAATAACATAGAATTATCTATATAAATTGGTTGACTTCATGATTGACTGGTGATTTTCCTCTATAGATGGTTTTTCTTGCACTGTGTGTTCTCATACTTCATAATTTATGCCACAAAATCGATTTTCAAAAAATTTTCGATGGAGAGTTTTTTGAATCTGCTGTGATTTCTGGCTCTCGAATTTTGTAATTTTATATTAACCTACGACTTTTGATTTTTGTGGCAACCAATTTAGGATTCATCTGCATTTTTTGTGCATTTNAGTGATTTGCCTCTATAGATGATTTTTCTTGCACTGTGTGTTCTCATACTTCATAATTTATGCCACATAATCGATTTTCAAAAAAATTTCGATGGAGAGTTTTTTGAATCTGCTGTGATTTCTGGCTCTCGAATATTGTAGTTTTATATTAACCTACGACTTTTGATTTTTGTGGCAACCAATTTAGGATTCATCTGCAATTTAGGCTTCACTTCTGCTACACATTTTTTTTAGCGAAGATTATGTTTATTTATTTATTTGGCTAACATGAGCATTGAGCAATGGCGTTTCATGTTNTTTTTTTTTTAGCGAAGATTATGTTTATTTATTTATTTGGCTAACATGAGCATTGAGCAATGGCGTTTCATGTTNTTGTGCATTTAATTAATATTATTTATTTGTATATTTTTTGCTTCTCTTCTGCTACACATTTTTTTTTAGCGAAGATTATGTTTATTTATTTATTTGGCCAAAATGAGCATTGAGCAATGGCGTTTCATGTTTAAACCAACACATCTACACATGCCTTTTTGTATTGTGTTATTACATTGTTACATTANTGTATTTTGTTATTACATTGTTACATTAAATCTTAGCTCTTGTAATGGTGGACAAAACAAGAGAAGTTTGCATGTTGAGCCTTCCTTATATTTTCTTTCTTTTTTTTCTTTTATGTGAACATTAGTTTGAATTTAAATGTATTAATTCCTACATTTTGCCTTTAATCTATGTATTTTTTTATTTTTAGTTTTATTTGATAATACCCCACTCTAATTACATATTTCTCAATTGTTTATGTACATAAAAAATGTGCTAGCATTTGTTTTGAGGTGACGTGATGGTTTAGAAAAGGAGGGTACGATAAAATAGTGCCGACCAACAGAAAAACAAATGACCAACTTATCCGAACAAGTGTAGTCATCTGAGCCAAAATAAGCAAAGGTACAAATAATTGAGTCACGAAAGATGAATGAATGAACCAAATTCAAGCCGTTGGGTAAGAAACGAGACGAAGATGCATTCTAGCCATCTGGAATCAAGAAGTTGATTTGAGGGAAGATCAAGCTCATCAATACTCTAATAATACCGGGAGTTCCCAGAAGCTCCCCAATTTATCATCAAAGGTCGATAACAAGTCGTGCCAACCCGATGACAAATGAGCTCAGTCGACAGACAAACCTGACCAGGCTCAACCGAATGAACCAGCCCTAGAAGTCGAAGCCATATTGGTTGAGGTGGATGAGTTCTATAGCAGCCGAGAGATACGCTCATAACTGTGAACTACTTAGAATACCCTATACAAACCCCATTAAACAGGAGTAAAAAAATATAACATCACCATATTGTATTCTTATCCCTATAAATATGGAGATCATTTCACGAATAAGTGTTGACCTCATTTTTGAGGTCTTCCTTTTCCTTTCTTTAAATACCCTAGGATCCAGCCATAGGATTTTCTGTTTTGACTCTCCTAGAGGACTAGACTTGGACCTACACCACTTAAAAATTCGACCCATTTTTTCGCTCTTTGAAGTTTCATATGGACGGTTTCAGATCCTCAACATTCGATTGAGTCGATTGAAAAGCCAACATATCGAAGCTCAAATTGAGCTCCTACTGGAACTTGAAAGACAGGTGGATCCCACGACGTTTGACTTTATGCCGCGAGTAGTTTATTTGACTATGATTGTCATTTAGGCGAGGACCGGTCATCAATTTGATCGTTAAACGACTCCGATTGGACCAAAATAACTTCTTTTGCCACAACACGCTCAAATTAAAGATAAATTGGCTCAATTGTCGACGAATTTCTCCGGATGGCCCCGCCATCGCGTCCGGAACGTCGATTTTAGCTAAGGAGGATACTCATTTTGTTGGAGCGTCGTGCACAAATGAATTGTACAAAATTTGATATTTTCTTTTAATAAAAAAATATAATATATATTTTTTTAATAAAAAGTTTTTTTTTTAATCCTAAATCTAATCTCACGCTCACATTCCTCCCCTCCTCCTCTTGGAACCCCTCTTGCCCTAACCGGACCTTTTCCTCTTCCTCCCTTTTCTTGACCGGATCTCGAAACTTCTTCCAGTTCTCCAGTGATCCCTTTCGTCGCCGATCTTAACTGACCTTCACTGTCGGTTGCCTTGCCGGTAACACTTGTCTAACAAACTTTCCCACCCAAATGTGCAAGCCCCATCGATGGGCATCCCTCTTTCCCTCGGCTATAAATACCCTATTGGGGAAAAATTTAGAGAGTTTTTTTTTTGCCGATTTGAGGAATTTTTCTTTGAGTATGTTTGGGGAAGCTGCAACTTATCCAGCTTATGCTAATAAGCAGATTATCCTGATAATCTGCTGATGACCAGCTGAGTCGGATAAGCTGACTGACTGTTTGGTTTGTGCGTTTGGAAAACAGCTGATTCTGGATAAATGATCAATCTGCCCATGTTCTTGATAAACTGTTTAGCTGTTTGATTTGTGCGTTTTGTAAATAGCTGATTTGCAGATTTTTTTAGTTAAATGAAAAAGCTGGCACGCAAAAATTGTAATGTCTATCCCTCAGTTATTGTAGAATGAAGTCTTTAAATTTACGTATGCTTATGACTACATAAAATGAAGAAAATATGGCAGCAATGACTTATATGGCCACTGAATCTTGCTACCGGAGTTCTTACAATACAACCAAAATAGAGAAGTAAAAATATATCACTACTAATTTTAAAGAAGTATACACATTTTTTCACTCCTAAAAAAGTTGGGTAATAGCTTTGATATACTAACAGTTTTGATTCCTATTTCTATTTCTTTCTAATTATAATTTATATCTATTCATTGCCTACCTTTTCTACCACCTTCCGCTTCAATCCCAATTTCAAATCCCTTCATATTTCTTTGTGCTGGGATCCTTTATATTATGTTGTGTTTTCCTAGGGTGAGGAATGTTTTTGATGATTATTGATTTCAGTTGCTACCTTTGAGATGTTCTTCCCCCTCCGGGGGCAGTACCTGACAACGAGAAGGTGCTCCAGCTATAACTCATCCTACGTGGTGACCGTCTCCAAGGGTCCGGGTGGTGCTCCAGCTGCAGCTCGACCCCAACAAGATACTTATCACTCCACAGCCCCTCCAACCCCACTTCCAGCAGCCGCAAATCATCTTCTTTGTTGTCGTCCAACCTACTAGCCCCCTTCCAGCTGTCGTAGGCCACCTTCCAGCCATCTTATCTGGGGCAACTCCATCCAGCCTATCCCAAATCAACTGTAAGTCCCTCCTACCAGCCAAAACCCAGTTCTATTGCAACCAACACCCACAACTTTCCTACTCATACCATGACCCTGCCCACCACCAATGTTGTTATCAAAGCCGCTTCCTTTCCCATAACTCCTGTCGTTCTCCCATCCCACCTGCACCCTACCTGTTATAGTATTCCATCCTAGCCCTTACACTGCTGCCATAATCCCATTTTAGCCTCAGTTGCTACCATAAGCACCCGGTCAACCATCCTGCCTGTTGTCCAGCCGGGGTTCACCCCGCCGCTGTTGCCCTAGAGTGTCTTTTTATGTTTGTTATCATTTATTTCTTGTTTTTGAAGAGTTGTCGTTATAACCTTTAAATTTCAGCAATAATATTATTATTTCTTTTGTGGTTTAGGCTTTCTCTAGTATCAATAAGCATGGTCATAAAAAATATACTATACTAATAAAGAAAACGATTACTAAAATAATATAAACAAAAGTAAAATCAATGCTTAGATTGCCTCACATGTTTTTGACAAAAACAAACTTGGATATTTACATCCTATAACAACTTTCCTAGTTAAGAAAAATAAATCAAATATGATTATTATAGCAACCTAATTTCGCTTTGATAGCAAATTGCTACCCGACACAATTAAAAATTTTAAAAAATAATAACAAAGAAAATGATAAGGATGAAAGATTTACAAAACTATAACAACAACAACAAAGCCTTAATCCCACTACGTGGGGTCGGCTACATGAATCTTTTTCTCCATTGCGTCTTGTTTAGTGTCACATTTTCATTTAGTTTTAGTAAATTAAGATCATTTTTTGTACAATAAGTCCAAGTTTTTCTAGGTCTACCTCTGCCTTTCTTAACACAAGTCGAATATAAAACATCTACTCTCCTAACCAGATCATTAGATGGTCGGCGTTTAATGTGACCAAACCATCTAAGACGACTTTCTCTAATTTTGTCCGTCACAGGAGCTACCCAATCCTATCACAGATATATTCATTTCGCATTTTATCTCTAAGTGTAAAGCCACCCATCCACCTAATCATTCTCATCTCGACAACACTTAACTTATTATTATGTTTCTCTTTTAAAGGCCAACATTCAGCGCCATAGAGCATTGCAGGTCTCACCACCGTCTTATAAAATTTTCCTTTCAGTCTTAGCG
>JXCR01116373.1:123686-160719 GCA_002079205.1 Phalaenopsis hybrid cultivar
TTATAAAATTTTCCTTTTGGTTTAAGCGGTACTTTTCTATCACACAAAAGGCCCGAAGCATTCCTCCACTTCAACCAACCAAAAGCGATACTTTTCTATCACACAAAAGGCCCGAAGCATTCCTCCACTTCAACCAACCAACTTTAGTACTTTTCTATCACATAAAAGGCCCGAAGCATTCCTCCACTTCAACCAACCAACTTGAATTCTCTACTGTATCACACAAAAGGCCCGAAGCATTCCTCCACTTCAACCAACCAACTTGAATTTTACTATTAACATCTCCCATCTATATCACCATCGCTTTGAACAACATACCCAAGATATCTAAATCATTCACAACTTTTACCCGAAGCATTCCTCCACTTCAACCAACCAACTTGAATTCTATTATTAACATCCCCATCTATGGCCCGAAGCATTCCTCCACTTCAACCAACCAACTTGAATTCTACTAATAGCATCCCCATCTATAATACCATCGCTTTGAACAACGAACCCAAGATATCTAAATCGTTCACATCTTTTAATAATTTGATCACCCAAAGTCACACTTCTGCCACAGCTATTACTACTAAAATTACATTCCATGTTGTTGACCTCACTTTTGGAACAACGGACCCAAGATATCTAAATTGTTCACACCTTTTAATAATTTGATCACCCAAAGTCACACGAACCCAAGATATCTAAATCATTCACACCTTTTAATAATTTGATCACCCAAAGTCACACTTCTGCCACGCTATTACTACTAAAATTACATTCCATGTATTCAGTTTTAGTTCTACTTAAACGAAGGCCTTAATACTAAAATTACATTTCATGTATTCAGTTTTAGTTCTACTTAAATGAAGTCCTTTAGACTCCAATGTAGACCTCCATAATTCAAGTTTTTCTTGGGCTTTTTTTCTCATTTTATCCACAAGAAGGATATCATCAGCAAAAAGCATACACCAAGGTACATCCTCCTGTAGATGTCAAGTAAGACCATCCATAACTAAAGCAAAAAGATATGGGCATAAAGCCGATCCCTAATGTAATCCAACAGAAATAGGAAAACATTTGGTCAATCCTCCTTCGCTTTGAACACAAGTAAAACTACAAAATAAATATTAAAATAAAATTAGAAACAAATCTAATTTTTCAAAATTATGAAATAGATGACTAAAGATCATTTCATCGAAATAAACTTATTATTCATGTTCAAAATCTTCCCACAAACCTCCAAATACCCTCATTGATGGAAAAAAAAAAAGAACATGGCAAAACATTAACAAACTTCATAACATGGCTAAATAACTTACAAAATAATAAAAATATTAAAAAAGTTCAATTAATGTAAAGCGACTGAATTACTCCTGATGAAATAGTTATCTGGTTTTTAGTTTTATTTTTATTTTTATATATTTTTTAAGTCACAACGAGCCTTTATGTCAATATGAGAGTGGTAAACACAACTTCGTCTCTACTATGCTCAAATTACACTCCTAAATTTGATTATATCACCAATATTAGCATTAATAAGGCCGAAATATTTCTTGTATAAAATGTTTGAAAAAATGCAGCATTACCCTTTCCAATAACTACTTGTTAAAGTTTATCATTCTAATTTTGTTGGGCTTGGATAGTTTTGACAGGGTATAGAGCTAATTATTTTTCTTATGTGTGTGTGTGTGTGTAATTTTGATGGGCCAATGATATTAGAATTGTCATTCTCTACTTGTAACATTTTTTTATAATGAATCCTTCTCAGTAGCGATTTTTCTCACCTAATATTTTCCACATTAGAGCCTTTTTTTCCACCCTGAAAGTTTATATTTTAATATTATTCTGGCACAAGTACTCACAAAGGCCATCTTATTTGACTTGCCAGAAATTAATGTATTTTAACTGAAAGATTCAACAATTCAATGCTGGGCCATATCATCTTCCAAACCATATTTTCCAACAATGTTTTAATAAACACTGGATATGCATTCATAAATAAGTTTGTAATATGAACAATTCGGGCTAAGCTTGAGTGATACTTATGTCACTCATGCTATGAAATAAATGTTAAAATATTAGTTTAATCCGCATTGAATATATAATTTAATGATATGTTCAACAATTTCTAAGTTAAACAATATAGAACTTGATTACACCTGGCCTTTGACTCATTTGATATTTCGCTGATATATGCTAGAGGGCTTATTTGCCTTCCTTATGTAATCTAGGGGAGTTTCTTCGTGTATCTTAATGGGAGGGGCAAAAAAGTTTATAGTCTAGTTTATGTCTCATCGCTAGTTGAATGATTCAAAGAGATTTGTCTTTCATTACAGGATATAAAAAGTTAGGCTAGGATATCATCAATTGATCAGAAAAAAATTCAAAATTATTTGTTTATTTTGAACTGACTGTGATATAATTTTTAATTAATTATGGATAGTTAAATTTATCTTAAATAAATATAATAATTTTAGACTCAATCTTTATGTGATGTAATATTGACCCTTTTTTTTTTAAAATTACTAATTGAAGGCCAGTTTTCATTTTATTTGGTGCAATATCACATGCTTCCTAGCTGTTACCGAGTATCTGTCTTCTTTTTCCTTTAACAGTAACAATTTAATATATATTTTCTAATGTAATTTACATAAATACCACCCAAATCCTATGTATTTACATTTCTAACACCGAAAGTTTGCTCTACATTTCTCCCCCTAACCCCCCAAAATGTTTTATATCATATTAAAAGTATCACTAGTATAACATCTAAAAGGCGAAATACAAATTTTCATGCATGAGTAAGGCCGCAAATATGCAAACTTAAAATAAGTGTTGGATATGTAAATTTATAATAATTGAGTGGCATGCATGTAAATCTTCCCATATATTATTATATCACTATAACAATTAAAGGTCGCATGTTCCTATGTCTATTATTTATTAAAAAATAAAAGCAACAAAATATCTTGACAATTAAGTCAAAGTCACAAATATTGAATATTGCATATTTGCATATTGCAAACAAATACTGTTTTTTAAAGCCACTATTTCTTAATATATAATCATCTACCTTCCAAAACCACCCAACCAAAGCAATGGCTTCTCCCCACATCTCAGAGCTGTTTACATATCTAACCTTCTCTACCTTCTATCTTCTCTCCACAGCTCTCGCCCTTGTCTTCCTTTATGTTTTTGGATCATTTCTCTCCTTTATCATTTTCTACCTCCAGGAATCCATTCACAGCTCTCACCGCCCTCCAGTCGCCGGCACTGTATTCCACCAGCTCCTAAATTTCAGCAACCTTTTCGATTACTTAACCAACCTTTCCCTAAAACACAAGACCTTCAGGCTGGTGAAGCCCTCCCATAGCGACATATACACTACTGATCCTGCCAATATAGAGTACTTCCTGAAGACTAACTTCTCTAACTACAACAAGGTCTGTGCAACTGTATCTATCTCCAACATATTATGGAATCAAAGATTAATTAAATTATTTGATGCAGGGTAGAGTTAACTATGATATCATGAAGGACTTGTTCGGTGATGGAATCTTTGCAGTGGATGGTGAAAAGTGGAAGCATCAGAGAAAGCATGCAAGCTATGAGTTTTCAACCAAAGTTCTTAGGGACTTCAGCACTGCGGTATTTCGGACGAAAGCTGCGAAGCTGGCAAAGAAGATTGCAGAGGTTGCGGGATCTGCAACTGGTGTAGATATGCAGGTTTTGTGCTGGAAAATATGGAAGATAGCAGAGTAGTTGATTATGTGTTTTATTAGTTTCGTTGTTTCTTTCGTTAATTGATATGAGTTGGTGTGGGATAGAATAAGAGGCTTACTTGCACAAGGCTGGTCTTTAAAATTAAGAATGTTCTTTCTCTTGCATATGACTCTGTTTATAGCCTAAGGGAAGCAAATCATTCATACAAAGCATTTTATTATGATAACAGAACAATTTCTAAACTAGCAGTTCATCTCTCTCTGACTCCGTTAAATTAAGTAAATGTCTACCTCACCTCCTTACAGCTCACTCTCTCTCCCCTGCCTTGCATAGGCTGCCAAATCGAGTAACTCCACCTCACCTTCTTATAGTTGTTCAGTCCTGTCAACTCTCTCTCTGTCCCCCCACACATGCAATCAAGCCTCTGCACCACTCTCCACAGGTCAAAACCTGCTGTTGTCCCTGCTTCAACGCTTGACAACTTGTGCGATACATCATTACCACCAATGTTCTTGACGGTGTAAACAAAGCTGCAACCTCATGCAATAACACGTGCCTATAGTCTCCATGCTCGTATTTGCATATAGCCTCCACCTGCGTGCCCTCTTTGATTCTACATCTACCTTAGTCGGTGTTTGGCTGCAACCTCTGGTTTTACGTATATAAGATTTATAAAATCCAATAAATCCGAATTTATCAAAACTTGTGCAACAGAGATGGAGCTTGCGAGCAACGTAGTAAATTCCTTAAATCCACCCCACAATTAGATTTAGTAAATCCGGATTCATGTTGTTAAAGAAACAGAACGAGAGAAATTTTGTTTTAACGGAACGTTGGATTTAATTTTCATTTTTTTATGTCTGATTGGCTTTACCTTAAATTCATGCCTAAATCCTATTAAAATTATGCTAGCAAACACCCTCTTAGACTTTTAATCGCATCTTTTAACGATGGCTCCGATGGTAAAGGATGATGGTAAACAAATGAAAAATGATGCCCCAATTTTGAAGCCAACATGTATTAAGATCCAAATGATCCCTTCTGCCACACCTGCTGGCAACCTCGATATTAGTTTTGTGATTTAATATGATTGACAACACACAAATTGAACCAAAATTGCTTCAACTATTGTCAACGTTGTTCAAGAAATGTCCACTTGCAAAATCAAATAAGCCAATTGTTGATGTATCTATCAATCACTCTGAAATAGAAACTAATCAAGAGCAACACAAAGAACCAAATGCTAGCTTAAAAGAATACAACACAAGAAAACAAAAATGTAAACAAGAACACCAAGGATTGCATGGTTCGGTCAATTTGACCTACATCCACAGGAAGGAAATAAACATCAATTCACTAAGGCAATCAACAAGGTTACACAGCCTAATCACTGAGAGATGAGTCTCTTGCCATACTCTCTCTCTCATCAACCCGATACAAGATTCCCAAAATCTTCTCCTAAGTTTCATAAAACCTCTACTTACCTCACTCTAACAAACTGTTTTCATTCCCCTTGAACCCTCTCAACATGCATCCCTCATTATTTATAACTAATGAGCCTTCCCTGAGTAGACTTATTCACCAATCAGAAGCCTTATTTCCTTCTTTAACAACAGTTGACATTGCCTCAGTCCAATAATTGTAAGTCATCACAATAATTTTCCGCCTTGACTCCCAATTACAAAACTACATAATGATGATTCCCTTCTCTCAGCCAGAAAAGGCTATTAAACCTTAGTAGAGTTCACTAAGTCCAGACAATATCAGAACTTAGTTGAAGATAATACCTTAGTAAGCATGTCAGTTGGATTCTCTTCAGTGGGTATCTTCTCCACTATTATCGAACCCTTAGCAACATCTCTCACAAAATGAAGCTTCACATCTATGTGCTTAGACCTCTCTTGAAAAACCTGGTTTCTTGTCAAGTAAATTGTAATTTGATTATCACAAACCACGGTTACAACATTCTAATGTATGCCAAGCTCTTCTATCATGCCCTTTAGCCACAATGCCTCCTTAATTGCTTCTGTCATAGTGCAATGTATTCAGCCTCTATTGTTGAAAGAGCTACAACTGATCGGAGATTGAACTTCCAGCAGACTGCAGTACCAAAAACTGAGAAAATGAATCCAGCCAATGACTTGCTAGTGGAAACACTCGCTGCATAATCAGAGTCAACATAGCCAACCACCTTCTCCCTTTCATCCTCTTGCTTCTTAAACAGCAACTCCAACTCAAAAGTACCCCTTAAGTATCTCAAAGTCCATTTCAAAGCTTCCCAGTGAGCTTGTTCTAGATTTGTCATGAACCTGCTTATGATGCTGACAACATAAGCCAAGTCTGGTTTGTTGCAAACCATCCCATACATAATACTACCAACCATACTGGCATAAGGGACACTTTCCATGTATCTTTTATCATCTTCACTCTCAGGTGCTTGAGAGTTTGATAATCTAAATTGTTGACCAATTGGTGTTGTAACCGGCTTAGCCTTATGCATAAACAACCTTACTAAAAATATAAGACTTCTGAGACGAGAGTAAGCTGCTCTTCTTTTTGTCTCTAGTGATCTCCATCCCTAAGATCTTTGTGGCAGGTCCCAGGTCATTCATGTCAAATTCTGAGTTGAGCATACCTTTAATCTTCTGGACTTCCTCCTTGCTTTTGCTAGCTACCAGCATATCATTCACATATAGGAACATATAAGTACTTATATCACCATATACGCACAACTATCGTAGTTGCTTCTAACAAAACCAATCCTCAACATAAACTCATCAAATCTTTTATACCATTGTCTTTGGCTTTGTTTAAGTCCATACAATGATTTCCTTAGCAAGCAGACTGTCCCTGATTTCAAGCATACAATACCCATCTAGCTGGGCCATATAGATGGTTTTTTTCAACACTTCATATAAGAATGCAGTTTTAACATCTAACTACTCTAGTTCCAAATCAAATTGGGGC
The DNA here is from genome assembly GCA_002079205.1 of Phalaenopsis hybrid cultivar. Classification (NCBI taxonomy): domain Eukaryota; kingdom Viridiplantae; phylum Streptophyta; class Magnoliopsida; order Asparagales; family Orchidaceae; genus Phalaenopsis; species Phalaenopsis hybrid cultivar. The sequence continues at coordinate 130,365 of JXCR01116373.1, forward strand.
ACTAGTGCTAAAACCAACCTGATAGAGCAATGTTTTACCACGGGTGAAAAAATTTCATTGAAATCAATTCCTTCAACCTGTGAGAATCTCTTTGCAACTAACCTAGCTTTATACCTGGACTTTTCAATACTTGATATATTCTCCTTGAATAACCACTTACAGCCAACTACCCGTTGGTTCTTTGGTCTGTCCACAAGCTCCCAAGTTTTGTTCTTAATTAGAGAAGTTATTTCTTCATCCATTGCATCAACCACTTGTGTCTCTCCTTACTCTTCAGAGCTTCCTTGTAGTTGTTTGGTTCAGCCTCTTCTATCTCTTCTACAATACTCCAAGCGTAGGAGATCCAGTCTGCATGGTCATATCTTTTTGTTGGTCTGATGGTTCTTCTTTGTTTGTCTCTCACAAGATTGTAGTCATCCAATCTGGTTTCTGGTTCAGTTTCTTGCTGGTCTTCTACCTCTTCACCTTGATTTTGCACTCGAGTCCTTTGGCCAGCCACTGATTGTTGTTGTTGCAGCTCCATCTCAATTTGAACACCCTTCTTTGTAATTGTGTTCTTAGTATCATAACTTTGCAGGTTCGCCATTTTTGACTCATCAAATACCATGTCACTACTAATGATACATTTCTATTGGTCAGGCTCCAGACACCACGGTTTATAACCCTTGGTTCTGGATGGATAGCCAATGAAAATACACCTCAAAGCTCTTGACTCCAGTTTATCTTGTCGAATGTGAGCATATGCTAAGCATCCAAAAACTTTGAGATTGATGTAGTTACCTGGTTTTCCGTACCACATCTCCAAAGGAGTCTTCATTCCAATAGCTGTTGATGAGCACTTGTTAATAAGATAACAGACAGTTGACACAGCTTCACCCCAAAAGGTTTTGGGTAGACTAGCATTCAACAACATGCACCTCACTTTTTCTAAATGTTCATCATTTCAGCTAATCCATTATGCTGAGGTGTATTGCAAACTGTCTTGTGCCTTGTAAAACTATTTCTTCTGTAAAACTCATTAAACTTCTCAGAAGAATATACCAAGCCATTGTCAGTTCTCAAATGCTTCAATTTTGTTTCCATCTTGTTTCAGTGAGAATTAACCAGTCCTTGAACCGTTCAAAAGCTTCATTTTTAGTTTTTAGAATAAAAACCCACACTCTCTTAGTGTAATCATCTATGACAGAAAAAAATATATCCCACCTCCATGTGTTTGAGTTCTAGCAGGACCCCATCGATCACTGTGTACATAATCTAATGGTTTCTTTGTTGTGTGAGTTCCAGTAGAGAACTTCACTCTGGTTGTCTTCTCTAACACACATTGTTCACAAAATTTTAGTTTACAAACTTGGTCACCACCTAACAGTTTCTGTTTAGATAATTCTTGTAGGCCCCTTTCACTTATGCGCCGCAACCTTATGTGCCAAAGTCTAGTTCTATCAATTTCAGATTGAACAGCATTAGAGAAGTTATCAATCATAGTTCTTCCGATTAGTGAATATAGATCATTATTTCTAACTCCTTTCATGACAATAAAAGAGTTTTTAGTTACTCTAATACAACCATTTTCAGCCTTAAAAGAATACTCACTTGATTCCAACATACTTAAAGAAATCAAATCCCTTTTGAGTTCTAGTATGTACATGACTTTTTGCAGTATTCGTTCATCTCCATCAAACATCATTTTCTTGATTGTCCCACTATCAATAATCCTGCAAGCTTTGTTATCTCCAAGCAGTATTAATCCACCGTTGACCAGTTGGAGTTTCTCAAACTAATCTTTATGAGGACACATATGGAAAAAATAGTCTGAATCATGAATTTACTCCTTGCTTGATTTAGACTCAGTAATTACCAAAACATCAGCTGAATCGTAGTCATCAGATGTTACACTTGCTTCTCCTGATTCTTTTAGATTTTTTTGATATTTTTTCTTCCTGTCAGGACAGTTGTTCTTGAAGTGACATTCCTTGTGACAATGATAACATTTGAAAGGTCCCTTTAGTAACTAATTTTCACTTTTCTTTCATTTTCTTGATCTTGATCTACTCTGATTTTTTCTTGAGTCTCTTCTGTCTGATCTTCCTCTGACAGTAAGACCATCTCTACTGCTCTCCTCATTTATATCATGTTTCTTTTGAAGTTCTTTAGCTCTGATCAGCGATTGAACTTCTTCCAGCGAAATTGTCTGCACTCTATCATAAGAATTGCATCTTTGAAATGCTCATAACTCTTGGGAATAGAGTTTAGCAACAACAAAGACTTATCCTTGTCATCCATCTTGACTTCGATGTTTTCAACATCATCTATGATCTTATTAAACTCATCAATTTGCTCTGAGATTGATTTTCCTTTATGCATCTTGAAAGAGTACAGACGTTGCTTCAAGAAGAGTCTGTTGGTCATGGATTTCGTCATGTAGAGCAGCTCAAGTTTAGCCCAGAGTGTCGGAGCCATTGTCTCCCTTGACACTTCCCTCAAAACTTTTTTACCCAGACTCAGAATTATCATACTATGAGCTTTATCAAAGATACTGTTCTCATCTTTCTCGGACATCTCAACAGTCAACGCAGTTGGTCCTTACAGTGCTTCCACAAGCTCTATTGTACAAGCAGGGTTGTCATCTTGACTCTCCACAAGCCAAAGTCATCCTTTCCGGTGAATTTTTCGATGTTGAACATGACAGATCCCATCGCTGTGGTCTGGTTTCACAAAGACGAAGCCACTTGTTGATGTATCTACCAATCACTCTGCAATAGAAACTAACCAAGAACAACATAAAGAAACAAATGCTAGCTTAAAATAACACAAAACAAGAAAACAAGAATATAACCAAGAACACCAATGATTACGTGGTTCGATCAATTTGACCTACATCCACAAGAAGAGAATAAACACCAATTTACTAAGGCAATCAACGAGGTTACACATCTTTATCACTGAGAGATGAGCTCTCTTATCGTACTCTCTCTCTCATCAACTCGATAAAAAGATTCTCAATATCCTCACCTCAATTTCATAAAACCTCTCCTTACCTCACTCTAACAAATGTTTTCATTCCACTTGAACCCTCTCAACATGAATCCCTAATTATTTATAACTAATGAGCCTTCCCCAAGTAGACCAGTTCACCAATCAGAAGCCTTCTTTCCTTCTTTAACAACAGTTGATAGATTTACAATTATATCACTGCCTTAGTCCAATAATTGTGAGTCATCACAACACCAACTCAATCGATACGTCAAATTTATCTAAAATAGACGACCGCATTACATCTGTCCCCGAACATATATGAAATATGAAGAAACCTAGGCAGGAGGTCGATGATATGAATTCAGAGACGAGTCATAATAAACATAAATTAATTTTTTATTTAAAATATCATGTAAAAAAATATTGGACAAAATTGAATGCAGATAGAACTTACATGAGATTTATAAATGACTCGATCGCTCATTAATTACTATAAGCAAAGAAAAAATATTTTGTCCAGACGTCCAGACAATCAACCACTAGCGGCCACGTCGCTCGCTTATGATCTGTATGGCGACGTGGCCGCCGGTGATTGACCATTCAGACGTGCGGTGTCCGGAAGAAATTCTTTCTCATAAGTAAGGACTATGATAAACATTCATATATTTATAATTAATATCAAGTAAATTGAAGAAAGACTTTTAATGCGTTCTTGAATTGTCTATACTTTCTATTTAATCAAACTAAAAACAATTGAAATTTACACAAATCCTAGAAAAGACGCAATAGTTCATTTGATAAGAGAGAGAGTCAAGCCTTATTGAAAGTTTAAGTATTCAATAATTTATCGACATCATAGATTTGAATGCACAATAAGAACCTAAGATGTCATATCATCACCAGATCTACCACGATAGCATAAGACATTATTTAAAGATTCAAAGCTAAGTTTTGTGCATGATGTAATGGTAAACAATTCACACAAAATAGTAAGAGTAGTTTCAAGTCATGTCCATATTTTATGAAATAATTAGTAATTCAAATATTGGTTTTAAAAGACATGCACGTGCTTTAAAAAATGTGTCAACTTCTTTTGTACAAATTTATGAAATTTAAAAGTCTGCATGGGTTCCAACAATTATATTAAATATTTAATTCTTAATTGTGAGAATGGTGCATGGAATGTGACAAAATTAAAACTAATCAACCCATATGTGCTCCAATAATTATACTAAAATGCTTGAACATATGATGAAAAAATATTGTGCTAATCAAATTGATCTTTCTTATTAAAATATGTAAAATTTTCAAAAGTCTATTGTTATAAAGAATTTTATTTTATAATCAAGTCCAATATAGTCAAATGACATACTCTCAAACGGACAACCTTATTTATAGGATATGTGGTTTGTATGTCTCAAATGATTAGTCTAATCCTCTTCCATGTCCGGTTTGCAGTTGATGGGGATGATAATTTTAAAGATATCAGAGTGTCAATTTTCAAATAAATATCAATCCCAATGATGGATGGGATGCGTTGACTGAAAATCTTAACAAAAAAAGTGAACTCTTAAATCAAATTTTAAATCAAATTCTCAAAATAATAAACAAAAACATTCAAATCAAACTCTTTACCTAAAGCTTAAAACAAACTTCATTCACTGTCCACAATAGTTTGTCGAGGATGACAAATTTATGATTAATCTTAGCTCACAAAAAGTGAATGTCACATCTTGTGTATCAATATATTCACACTCAAATTAAATTTACACCATTAAAGAAGACCATCAAGCCCTCTGACAAAATGCTATCATTAAATTACGGTTATAATTGTAGCATGTATGTTGCCTAACAGCTTCTTTTTATTTGATTTGTGAATCGTAAGGGCACATTTAGTAGACATAAATCCCTAATCACAAAGTTATGGGGTCTACAATGATTGACATTTTTCTAACTTGAGAGGGAGTGTTGAGAAAAATTTACAAGATCCTAGGAGTAACTGATTTTATGCTTACTGATATAAGATAAAATAGAAAATTAGTTGCACTTAGTTGCACGGGGTTGATCTTTAGGATCATGAATGTTCTATATTTTGAATATAACTCCATTTACGGCGTGATGGAAGTAAACAATTCATAGAAACCATTTTATTAAGATGATTTATGTTATCAGCTAGAGTTTATGACTCTGAATTATTCACAAATTGGAACATATTTTCTACCTTTGGCAGGATCTCCTAATGAAATCAACTATGGATTCCATTTTTAAGGTTGGATTTGGTGTTGAGCTTGAAACTCTTTCAGGGACAGATGATTTAGGGGCTGCTTTCTCAAAGGCCTTTGATGAATCAAACTATATGGTTTTCAGGCGGTATGTTGATATATTCTGGAGAGCAAAGAGGAATTTCAACATCGGCTTAGAGGGCCAGCTTAAGAAGAACCTGAAGGTGATTGATGAGTTTGTTTTCCAACTCATACAGCACAAGAGGGAACAGATGGAAAGCAATGTCAAAGATGTAAGAATTCCTCAACTTCTCAGTTTATGTTATAAATCAGATTTGGGTGAAACTGAATAGAGTTCTTTTTCAGAAAATGAAAGAGGATATACTTTCGAGATTCGTGTTGGCGAGTCAGAACGATACGACAATGAATGATAAATATTTGAGGGATATCATCCTCAATTTCTTGATTGCAGGGAAGGATACATCTGCAAATACGCTTTCATGGTTCTTCTACATGCTGTGCAAGAATCCATTGGTACAGGAGAAAATTGTAGCTGAAATCAAAGAGGTCACTGAATTTGAAAATGGTGGTTCAATTGATGGGTTTGTGAATAGATTAACAGAAGAAGCCTTGGACAGAATGCAGTACCTCCATGCTGCATTAGCTGAGACTCTTCGTCTCTTTCCTGCTGTTCCAGTGGTACTGTTAACATTTTTTGCTTGCATTCCTTTTTTAATGCCCGATTTATTTTTAAGTTTAAATAATCTCCCAAAATTCAAATGAACAGGAAGTTCGAATATTCAACAAGTTTAAATGATAATAGCACCATTAATAATAGTAAAACAATTTGAGATAAACAAAGGGTGATAACTGTCCCATGAAGAAATAGAAATTGAGGCCGTATAATACTATGAGTGGCTCTTCCTCATTCCATGAAAAATATGAGTTGATGAATATCCATGACTACATTTGGAGCTCAATTTGAGCCCTCCCAATTCCATCGTTTGACTTGATTTAAGAAGTTTCTAGCTCAGGCTCAAAGTGTCAATCGGGTTATGCTACCGATTCTGTTAAGAATAAAATTAATGATATGTCCTTTCAAGTCTTAAGTAGAATTATAAAAAATTTGAATTCGGAGAATCGATTTTGTTCGATTGTTTAAATATATCATTTGGTGACAGGATGGAAAACTTGCAGAAGAGGATGATGAATTACCGGATGGTTTTAAGGTGAAAAAGGGGGATGGAGTAACCTATATCTCCTATGCAATGGGAAGGATGACGTATCTTTGGGGTGAAGATGCTGAGGACTTTCGGCCCGAGCGATGGCTTAAAAATGGAACTTTTCAGCCTGAGAGCTCTTTCAAATTTGTCTCCTTCAATGTGAGGCTTCAGTTCTGTTCAATTTTCTTTTATAGAATATTTTTAATTTCTACTGATAAGATAATTAAAAAAATTACCAGTTTATATATGCACTTTCCGATGTAAGATGGTTAAGTGTTTAGGGTCTATAATGCAATCTAAGATAATATATAAAGTGAAAATACAAAAATATCACAATTTACAGATTACTATTTCATAATTTAGCAACTACACATCACTGTTAATGTAAGGATGAATATATGCTTTACGCATCCCAACAATCGCCGAAATATGAAATTCTTTGACAAGAAAACAATGCCAATGTATCATTTCAGCAACTAATCAAGTTCACACATCAAAAGGAAAACACGGCACATATTAAATTATACATGCAAAGTCAGTGGTTAAACATCTTGAGAGATCAAAAGTGATGTAGCAATCACCAGAAAGGGCAAAACAACGCTCACGCTAGGCCAAATAATCTGCCTCAAGGAAATAGTCATTACAACCACAAGAGAGGAAGATTGAATTCTATTTCAATATTCATTGCTCGATCAATTTTGCAGGTGTTGGGGTCCTATTTATAGTCTTGAAAGACAAAAAAAAAAGTCTTGCCAAAATAAAAAGTGGCAGAGGACTTATGGTAGGCATGTAAAGAAGTTGAAACAAGCTCGAGTCATAGCTAACTCACGTTTGGCTAACCTACCCAATGGTAGAAAAGTCGAATTCAGCTCATAAAACAAGCTCGTGCTTGAGCCTGCTTGGCTTGCTAGAACAACAATAGGCTTGATCTCGAGAACCCCAAATCCCAAAAAACTCAAATCAGGAATTCACTAACATCAATGGGAGCTTGTTGGAAGAGGCATCAATGGGTTTAGAGGGGAAGTCACAATGGGAGCTCAAATGTAATATTTTAACACAAATATACATTCCTATAGAAATTCAAATCAATTTGGCATGCTTATGCCCTAGCATCTTTTGTCAACTTGAAACAAACATTATTTTGAGTTTGGATTTAAAATTTTTGGCACATCAAATGTGGAGCAACCAAGTATGTGGAAAATTTTTTGGGGGAATAAGTTCTGGTAACAAAGGTATTGGACGGACCGCGATAAACACTCTCATGTTTTTGGGTAGATTTTATTAGGTTTTTTTACACAAGCCTATATATATGATATTTATAATAGAGTTTTAAATGTGAAGAGAGTCAAACACTAAGTGCTTCATTTTGTAATCTTTTTGAGAGTAGTGAATTCTTCTCTGTGATTTTTTCCCATATTTGTTTTTTCACATGAATCTTTGCACAATAATTTCATAATATAATTTAATTATAAGTTATACTCCTTGGGCAAAATATAATGTCTAATATATTGAAATGATTGTTCAACAAGACAGTCTATGAGTCCGTTTGGGGAGGCGGTGATGTGGCGGTGCATCACCTCATTGTAATTTTATTTGTTTGTGTAAACTGCATTTTGATAGCTTTTTCAAAAGGTGCAGCTAAAATCTGCATTTTCCCACCGGTCCTAGCTAGGTGCAGTTCAGCTTTCTAGTTGGGGTCTGACTTTTTTTTTTAAAAAATATGTAATTGTCACCGCAACTTTTTGAACATTAGATTATTTTTCAGCCGTTTCATAACGATTGTTTAATAAGCTGCGACTACCCCAAAAGACCCTTTATCGTAAAAAATATATATATGTATATTTTAAATCATTTATTTTTTTACAAAAATAAATGATTGTTGTCTAACAAGACCAAGGTTTAAATTTGAGCAACTAGGTATTGAGGTGTTTTTAGTCGGGAGACAAGAATGAGGCGTAAGCCTTACAGTCAATAAGTTGCACGAAGAATCAATTACATATTAACATCCTAATATCAGATCATGAAATAAGAAGAGTTAAACAAGAAGTGAGATATAATATAAAATTAAGAATTAATAAAAATATGATTCAAAATGAGTTTAGCACAATTAATCTCTCCCTCCATTCCCATTGCTCAATGCCAACATAAGAACATAATAAGTAACCAGCTACCAAGATTAGAATCTAAAATAAAAAGTTCCTAGCACTCTCAATACTCATCAAGTCTTCAATTGAATCATTATAATGAATTTTTTTTCTAGTCAGCTTCATCCTCAAATGTGTCAATGTTCTTCCAATCTTTCCATTCATCTTTGATCTTAATTATCTTCATCTTTCCTAATTAATAATAATTAACAAGAATATTAAGTAAAATTTTAAATAATTACTACATTGATAGTTACAACTTCAAATGCCCAAATATTTTTATATACATTTTCTTTTTACTTCTTATTATCTTGTTGACTGTTACATCTCCTTATTTTGTTTGTCTCCCCATTAATAAAATTTTTGTTAGGATTTTCTTGTTGTTGATTGGATAGTGCAACTTTATTATCATCATCCACAAATAATTCATTTTTTAATAGCACATCGTTACAAACTAATAGATCTTTGTCATTGCTTAAAGACTTTTTCTTCAAATATCTAAAAGTTAACCTCTTATTAGACATGAAGTAAATTAAAGAATTTATCCCTGAGGTAGTCAAATGACTACTTTTAATACGAACTTGATTGTATGCACTCAATTTTAGTCACAACTAGAACATGAGTGTGTAAGATCAAATGCTTTCACAATAAATTGAGATAGCTCTAGAGTGTTATCACTAAACTAAGGGCCAGTTTGGGGCAGCTTATTTGGTGCGGTGGTCTTTTGAAAACGCACCTGACATGTTTTGGTAAACTATGTTTTGACAGCTTATGCGTTTTCAAAACGCAGAAAACATCATTTTCACACTGCACCTATCTAGGTGCGGTGGCAGCTTAATGGAAACGGTCTGACTTTTCCAAAAAAAATAAAAAAATGTAATAGCCACCGCACCTAGTTTATCAGCAGATTATTTTTAATCAGCTTATGAGCAGATTATTCAATAAGCTACAACTGCCCCAAACAGACCCTAAATATACGATTTAACTAGATTAAAAAATACAATTAAAATTGGGAGATTTCTTCGTTATTTCAACCAATAAATACTACAAATTATATGAATAATATTTGACAACTATATTTTTGGTTTGCTGTAGTTCAAAGAATCCTTCCTTATTTTAAAAGCCACGAGTTGAGCCAATTATCAATCTAACCATGCAATGGTATAAAGCAAAATTTATCTCAGAATGCATATTGAAATTGAGAATTAAAATAATTTCCTATGGTATACATGTTGACCTCATTTTGAGGTCATTACTCTTTTCCTTAGCATCCTAGAATCTTCCTTAGCATCCTAGAATCTAGCTCTAGAGATTCCTATTGACTATCTTAGAGAACTAGTACTGGAATTCATCCCTTTTTTAGAAATTCCAGTCATTTCTTATTTCTCTTCTGATGTCTCGCATTGATGATCTCAAAACCATCTTCATATGATCGAGTGATTAAGAACTATCATGCGGAGACTCAATGAGAAGTTCCCAATAGAATCTCAAGTCCTAGAAAAACCTTTTCAGGACTTCATCATCACATCACACACACACAAAATAAACAAAATTCACTAAGTTGCACAAGTTCATACTAAAATTGAGCTTAAAAGATGGATGAAAATACGAACTTCTCCGGACGACCTCTGATGACAAAAATGGACTGCGCCAACGCATCCGGGACACCAATTTTAACTAGGAAAGACACCCATATTGTCATAAATTTCGAACACGAGAAAATTACATGCAAATCGATGAATTCGTCAAAACGAACTCCAACGATGAAACGGACCATGCCAATGCGTCCGGAACGTCAGAATTACCTAGAAATGACATCTATTTTGTTATGATGTGACACACAAATAAAAGGTACCAATCAAATTTTATTTTTAGGAAATATTATATATTTTATATACTTTTATATTTATATCATTATTTATAATAAAACTTTTAATCATAAACCTTATTTACACCCTACCCGCACACTTAGCTCTTCATTCGACCCATCCCGGGGCTCTATCAGCCGCAACAGCGTCCCTCTCGTGCGAGCCCTAGATCTCACGAGCGATCCACGCGGCGATCACTCCCTCTCTCTCGACGCTTCTCCTTCCTCGTGTGGGCCGCTTGACCTCTCGACTCTCCAATCGCGGGAGCTCGGCTGGCCGACCCTTCTTCTTCTCGAGGCTTTACTTTCTCCTCCTTTATGGTGACGATTCACTCCCGTTGTTTGATTCGACCACCTTAGGGCTGGTAGGTGGTTGTCCCCCTCTTATCTCTGCCTATAAAAGAGCTTCTTAGGATGTTGTTTTGGGTTGTTGAAAATTTTGAGAGGGAAAGGAAGGCTGAGATTGTTTGCTAGTTGCTGTTTAAGGCACTTAGGGGGAGGCTCTGCCGAAATTCCTTCTCGGCTAGGTTCTTGTGTGCTGGAGTGTTCGTTGGCGAATGTTTCTCAAAGCTTTTAGGAGGGTTTCTATAGGAGGTGTTTTCTTGAATTTGTCTTACAGTTTTTGTTTTAAGTCTGCATTAAAAAGTTATTCTTCTTCCTCCTTTCTGCAAGCATTAAAAGGAGATATCTGATTACCCTACTCTCATGCCTTGGTTTTGATATATAAGAGTATAAGTTGGTAATTTTGTTTAGATTGATTTCTTACCTAGCGACATGAGTAATATTTCTAATCTCTGTCATTTGGAATCTCCTGAATGCATGTTCTTTCTAATGCACATGGAATTGGGAAATTAAGGCTGCTTTAAGATTTATTTGAGCTTAGCATTAAGAATGAGAATGGCTATAAGATTTATGAGTTGGAACATAATCCATGCGGCTGCCTTTTTCTGCTTGAAATGCATATTGGATAGAAATTTATTTTTTCAAATTTATTAGGTGCCTATTTGGAGGTCTCAGTTTTGCTCTATAATGCTATTTGAAATACATGCTAAATGAAATGTTGGTTCGAAACTTGATTCTTAAGCTCTCTATTATTGGTAACCCTGTTCAAATATATGCTGGAATTCATTTATGCTTATTCGTTCCCTGTTACCTGTTATTATTTGAGGCATATGTTGGGTACAAAACTTTGAAATATAAAGCTGCAAGAGATTTAAATTTGATAGCCTGATTTTAACCCATTTGTTGGGCTCGATTTTCTTTGGATTCTTTTGGGTTGAATATCAGCTGGAAATTTTGTTATGTTTTCCCATTTGGTGGGCTCTATTTTGGATGGATTTTAGCTAGAAACGTTTTTTTTTATATGTATTGGATTTGTTTTGGCTCAAAAATTTATCTGTTGTTGGCTCTCTTTTGATGGGTTTAGTTGAGCTAAAATTGTGTCTTGGTTTGCCCCTGTGCTGTGCTCGGTTTGCCCCCTGTGCTGGGCTCGGTTTGCCCCCTGTGTTGGGTTCGGTTTTCCCCTGTGCTGAGCTCAGTTTACCTCTGTGTTGGGCTCGGTTTGTCCCTTATATTATGCTCGGTTTGGGGTTGTGTTTTGGCTGTAATTCTTTTCTGTTTTAGCCCTTTTGCTGGGCTCGATTTAGCCCTTTCACTAGGATCAGTTTGACTGGAGGTTCTCTGGATAATATACCTTCTAAGGTTTTTGTTGATAATCAAGTTTGTCATCCCAAAATTTATGATTTCAATGTCTACTTCTATATGAGAATGTTTGATATAAATGGATCAATTCGCTATCATGTCTTGCTCAATAAAATGACTTCAATCTAGATAGTTTATGGGAGTTTGTCCATTAACTCTCTGATGTAAATCAAAAGAGTATAATGGCAATATATGTGATAGCTTCTCCTTTACTACTCCTCGAGAATACCTGCTGGTTAGTTGTGTGAGCTGTTGCCCTTACCTGAGAGCATTAATGTGGTTCTCTTTTATTTTGTTCGGTTGTTCCTGACTTCCTCTTTGTTGTGAAGTTGGTTTACTGGTTTTGATCTGTTGCTCTTACCCGTGAACATCCTAATTGAGTTCCTTTGTCCTGATTGGCTTTCTCCTCGCTGCCCCTGGCCATGAGCCTTACTGTTGTGATTTCTTGGTTTGTGCCGTGGTTGGTTTGGGCTTAGCTTTCTTCTTTACTGTCCCTTAGCCATAAGTTTGTTTTGGTGTTGGGTTGCTCTCTTTATGGTCTCTGGCCGTGAGTTTGTTTTGGGGTTAGGTTGTTCTCTTTCTTGTCCCTACCCGTAGGAATATTTTGGGACTTGGTTGTCCCTCTCTATTGCCTCTGGCCTTGAGCATTTATTTGCTTTTATTGGGATAATTTCATGCTTATATGATATGGAAAGCTTTTGGTTGGAGTTGGAATTGGATGGTTTTAGTGTCTCCAAGATTTTAGGAATTCCGAAACTTGTCGTTAGTGGATTTGCTTGATTTGTGAAATGTGAAGGCCTCTACAGCTTTGTGTTGGATAATATGAGATGATATAGATCGGATTCATAAAGAATTAAAAAAAAAAAACTGGTCAAATTGTTATTCATAAAGGATTTTTGGATGTTTGACATTAAAATTTGGATAACATAAATGTCGCACTTGGGTTCAGACTTGGGTGTGTGAGTACATATAGGTGGTGGAGCCGTGGGTACAAATGTCACGTTAGTTTTGGGCCCGTTTCGATTTGTTCGAAACAAAATTTAGAAAGGATACACTTTTTAAGTTGATCCGATTATAAAAGTTGAGAAAATGATATCCTTCTTGGATTGATTCAAGGATCTTGAGCCCTCCTTTTCAGATCTTTTCGTTATAAGTTTTGAGGGTTGATTCAACTTTCGTCTTTTCGATCTTTTGGGTGGATCAGTTCCTCTTCTCTCTAATCCCCATTTTTATTCTTTTTTCTTTGCTTCTTGGTTCGGTTTTTGGTACTTATGTCTGACACATAAGTGCCCATATATAACATTTTACTATATATGAAACCATCAAGCAATGTCGCAAGTAAGTCGGTTTTGTTTTGGGGCATAGAGCGATGATGACAAAGACACGCCGGTGTTATAGCAGAATGATATCTCATCCTACAACATCAAGACCCAATCCTGGGACCTAATAAACTATAGGATGATAATATCATTCACCGACACAAGACTAGCAGGGGACCCGTACCTTCTTAGGTTGTTGCCGATCCTACGCCCGACGGAGAGATCGACTCGTGGACAACTATACTTTTCAAAACTGATAAGAACAGCATGATAAGAATAAATACAATATTTATAAAAATATTTTCACTACAAAATTGATACAACTTCCTTTTTGTATGTTTGAAATTCATGTGCATGCAAAAATATAAATTTTAAATGTGTTACAACTTGGTTATCCACTTGTTGATTACTGATACCGGGCTAAGGAGTACCCTCCTAAGTTAGGTTTAGTAAAACACCCTTCTAGTTGAGTGACGGACTCTATACATCCGGGTGACCGATAGTAGACATTGACGTCCCTCGAGTATAAATATATTATATTTGAGCCTAGCCCCGACCTGAGTGCTTGCGGTCCTCTCTTTTCGTATTTTTCGTATGTTTTATTGAAATTTTTTGGCAGAGTACTCGTCCTTTTTTCCAGGATTTTCCCGAGATTTTAATAATATTCTTGGAATTGTCATTTGTCAATTTTTCCCGAGTTTTCCGTTGTGAGTCATTTGTCGATTTTTCCCGAGTTTTCCGTCGTGAGTCATTTGTCTATTTTCTCGAGTTTTCCAGACAATGTTTCTTTTGTTTATACAATGTAAAGGAGCAGCAGACCTCCCAGATATACAAGTTTGATTTACATTACAACATTTTAATTCACAACATATTGTACTGTTATTTCTCTTATATGTCGCACGTTCTACTGTTCTTTTATTGTTATACTGCATGTTTTATTGTTCTGTTACACACTATACCTTAGTGTAGGAAAACCTAATGATTACATGTACCCTTTAAAACTAACATCAAACCCGAAGGTGCTACGACAGGGAGCTTGGAGAGAACACCGTGGGCAGCACGACGAGGACACTCAGAAGAGCGACGTCAAAAAAATTCACATCACTAATCACTTTCCTTAGTTTAAATAACAAGTCATAGGAATTCAAGATAGTTTGATTAGCGCAACATAAACCCTCACCTTATCTTTAGGCTTTTGCACAACCCTGTTGTGCAATTATAAATCCTAACACTTTTAGGATTCTGAGGTTACCGTACGGTACGGTGTAAATCCTTCTATCTTTCTTGGCATTTGCACGATCAGATATCGTGCGAATGTAAGTCCTAAATTGTAAAAAATTGCAGGATTAAATATTAACTAACATTATTTCAAAGACATAAAGCCAAATAATAGGATAGTTGGGAAATCACTAGGGTTTTCCCATGGATCTGTGATATCTCTTACTCTTCATCCCCATAGATTTCTTAAAATAATTCTTCCTGTTCGAGCCACTCTCGTTTGATTTTCCCGTGTACAATCTTAAAAACCTAAACTTTGAAATCTGGAAGGTAAAATCACTGATCTTAATCGAGAGTTTTCTTAAATGACCCCGATCATTTAAGATGTAATTAACTATAGGGGTTTGTCTCTATAAGGAACTTGGAACCCAGGTAAAATAAACCTTATCTAATCCTTATATTAGGTAGGGGAACTTGCCGACCATACATAAAAGGTTTTGCAGACCGAACAGATGTCACAAACTCCTTAGTTTAGGTGGTTGAATCTATTGTCAAGTGGTATGCTTATCCTTCGGGACAGTGTATTACTTGTGGTATCGTGCTCATCCATCCAAACTATTCAATATGTGAGACTCGTTTGGTCCCATCTATTTTTTTAATTAAAATGTTACTTTCAAAAATCATATTTATATTAAAACTACTTTCATATTTACAAAAATCATCCTTTCCAAAAATTAAAACGGTCGACAATACAAATGATGATGAAGCTGAAGTTCCTACTTCAAATCAATTATTTTCAAAGCTTCCTATAGTTGGACTTCTCCCCTCCTAAGTCGTGTTGCCAACTCCTTAGTCTTATTTATTACATTATAAATGAAGCACAGTTAACTTTTTCTCGGTATTTACAAAAAAATTGAATAAATTTGTTTGTTATTATTATTGTACTACTAGCATTTAGAGATGAAAACAAGTCGAGTCAAACTCGAGCTGTACTTGGCTAAGCTTGAGCTTGACTATTAATCAAGTTCGAGCTTGAGCTCGAACTTGAACTAATTCTATTAGTTTAAATTATGTCATGAGCCTACTAATTTAATATGAAAAAGAAAAAACAATATTAATTCAAGCTAGTGTTATAATAAAATTAATAAAATGACAAATTGAATGAGTAATTAAGAGATTAAAAATAAAAAATCATTTGAATTTATTAGAATTATTAGCCTAATTAATGTTGCAGTAATTATTAGGATTTATTTGCTTTATTTATTTTCATGTGTTTCCATATTTATGTATTTCTGAATTTAAGTCTTTTCTTTTATTTGGGTTTTGTAATGTATATTTATACACCTCTTTCTTATCAATAAATGCATGCTCTTTCTTATCAATGAATGCATGCTCTTTCTTATCAATGAATGCATGGAGCCCTAGCCTCAAAAGAAAACATGATAACAGAGACATGGTTCTAACCTTAGAGCCCCCACACTAGCGACCGACACCTGCAGATCCTTCCCTGCAAAATTTCTGCCGCCTACCATATTTCTTCATGGTTTGCCCTTTCAACGCCATACTCAGCGCCAGGGTTTCTATCGCCAACCTTAGTTCGCCTTTTCTGTGCCA
Source organism: Phalaenopsis hybrid cultivar (assembly GCA_002079205.1). Classification (NCBI taxonomy): domain Eukaryota; kingdom Viridiplantae; phylum Streptophyta; class Magnoliopsida; order Asparagales; family Orchidaceae; genus Phalaenopsis; species Phalaenopsis hybrid cultivar. The sequence goes on from JXCR01116373.1 coordinate 146,646, forward strand.
TACTCGGCGCTTGTTCAGAACTAATGACTATTTCCAGTCTGGCTCTTCCCGTATGGTGCCATCTTATCCAGAGAGGCGGCGGCAGTTCTTCTCTTTTGGTCAATCAGTCGATGAAACTTCTTTATCCCAACTAGCGGCTATTTCCAGTCGCTAGAACTCCTTTCCGTCAGTCTTAGCTCCCTCCACCGGGCTTTTTCTTCTCTCCTGGTGCGATCAAGGATGTGTCCAACCACCAGTTTCTCTTCTCCTATCCTCGATCAGGGATCTTCCTATGTCTCAACACCCCAACAATACATTTGACCCAGTTGGGATCATGGCGGACTCTTCCACCACTAAGTCTTCTCTCGACGGTGTACTTGAGTCCATCGGAAGGTCGACATCAATCTCAATACCTCTACAGACCGGAGGACCGGAAAATTACATGAACTTTTTCATCATCACCCATAAACTGAACAGATCTAATTTTCTCAAATGGTCTCACGTCGTGTCTTTGTTCGTCAAAGGACGCGAGAAATTTGGTTACCGCACCAGAATGATACTTGAACCACCTAAAAATGACCCAACGTATGAAATGTGAGAAGTGGAGAATTTTCTGGTCATGTCGTGGCTAATTAACTCCGTGGAGACTATGACTAGCCATTCGTATATGTTTCTTCTTTTTACCCGTACCCGCTAGACTGCAGTTTGGGATATACTTACTCAGATGTAGAGAACTCCAACCAACTTTATGAGGTTTCCAAGAAGATCTGCGAGGCGAAACAGAGATTGAGAACTGTGACCCAATACTACAATGATTTAGTGTTCATATGGATGGAATGCAATCTCTACTATGACTACACGTGAGAATCTCCGACAGACATTTCCCTCTTTCAGAATATTGTAGAAAAAGAACGCATGTTTCAATTTCTGGCAAGCCATAACAAATACCTTGATGAAATCTGCGACCGTATCCTTGGTTGAGATCCTTTCCTTCCACACATGCTGGTTTCACAGAAATTCGACACGAAAAAAACCAGAAACTTGTCATGCTCGGCACTTCCATTTCAGTCAAGACATTGGCCTTGGTAACTAATAGTACTCAACACTCATCCATGCCATCTCAAGTCACCAGCTCCACTTGTGATTACAATCAGAAACCCAACCATACTCGAGAAAAATATTGGAAACTCCGTGGAAACCAACACACAAATCGTCAGTCAACTCTTCCTCTGTTAAAGGTCTCACTACGACATCTGAATTTACTTCAAGTCAACCAACCTCGACTCGAAAAACTCTAGAATCATCCGACTCTCTTAAGAGTCAGATGGAACAATTAATTAAACAACTTGAATCCAGTCAATTCTCTTCCGATCCACCGACCTCCCACATTAGTCAAGGTATCATTCCTATGGCTCTCACTTTTTTTATCTCTTTCAGTCGATGGATTATTAATTCAGGTGTCATGGATCACATAGTTTGATGCTCTCAAGTTTTCTCGACATATTATCCTTGCTCAAAGAAAGAAACAGTTAAAATTGCTGACGGCTAATGTAAATCTATTGTTGGTAAATGATTAGTTGTATTAACAACCGACCTAACTCTGGAATCTGTGTTGCATGTTCTCGACATATTATCCATTCATATGTACTGTTAGTATGCTGACACATAATATGGATTGTGTTGCTTATTTTTTTCCTGATGTTTGTTTCTTTCAGGATCATCGTTCAGGGAGGATAATTGAAATGCTAGGTAAGTAGCTAAGCACTACTTTTAAGAGAAAGGAACGAAGAACGATGATACTTTTCCCAATTGTTGAAGCCTTTCTTAATCCACTGAATATTCTATTATGATGTGTTTTCGTTTGGGTCATCCCAATTTTTAATATCTAAAATATTTATATCCGTCAATAAAAATTTTTCTAATTTCAAATGAGAGATTTGTCAATTAGCTAAATAACATCGAGTTCCATATTCACCCCACCCTTCCACGTTTTCTGCTCCTTTTACATTTATTCACAGTGATTTGTGGGACCCCCTCACACACCTAGCTACACTAATAAATCATAGTTATTCACCTTAATTGATGATCACACTCGAATTACGTGAGTCTATATCTTAAAAGATCTGAAATTGTTTTTACCTTTAAAAACTTCCATTCCTTCATCCTGACCAAATTCAAAAACGTCAATTCAGGTTATTCGAACTGACAATGGTCGTGAATTCTTTAACTCTATTTTAGGTGAATTCTTAGCAAGTAAGAGAATCCTCTATCATAGCTCATGTACGAACACTCAATAAAATGAGATAGCCGAGAGAAAAAACTAAAACATTCTCAAAGTGGCTCACCCTATTATGTTTCAATCTAATTTCCCGAAAAGAATGATGTTGTACTTACTGTCATCTTTCTTATCAATAGTCCGGACAAAAAGTCATAACTTCATAACCCCTTTAGCCATCTTGATGTCATGTTTCCCTACCAATTGATTATTCACCAATCTTGAACCCAAAATTTTTGGGTGCACGACCTTTTTTCTTTGGTGCACGGCCTTTGTTCGAACACTGCTCTGAATCGTAGTAAGCTTGATCCCAGATCCATAAAATGTGCCTTCCCCTGGATATTATGTCATTCAAAAAGACTATCGGTGTCTTGATCCTACCACAAATAAACTATATGTGAGTGTTGATGTCTCCTTTGATAATGTTCCCTAATTCTCGGTCACTGCTTCATGTGAGGGAGAGCTTGATTTCTTGGATATTATTCCTTATCCGACCTCTGTAGATATTTCTTCAACTACAATACACAAGGATCCATCTGTCCCTCTGCATCCACCACCTCCCAGTCAACCCCCTCCAATCTTCTGTGTATATAATTAGTGCACTCGTCCTAATGTTCTTACTCCAGAGCCCGTTACTGCCTTATAGAACCTGGAATCCACTCCAAGCGACATCCCTAAAAGTAACCCCACTCCAAATGACGTTTTATGTAATCAGGCAAGCTTTCTTTATTCCATAGAAAAATCTCTCTTTCCACAGTAATCTGCCGACCTACAAAGCATTTGTTATTGCTCTGACGAATCCTCATCTTACATCTACTACTGAAGCAGCATTAGCTGACCCTCCTGGAAAGCTGCAGTAATAGATGAGATGAACACCCTTCAACGGAATCATACATGGGATATTGTGAATCTTCCTCTAAGTACGAAAACAATAGGGTGCAACTGGATTTTAGTATCAAGTTTAACACTGATGGCTCCTTTGAATGCAATAAGACACAATTGGTCGCCAAAGACTACTCACAAATAAACAAAGATGATTATAAGGAGACATTTGCTCCAGCTGCTAAATTGAACACTATTTGGGTCTTACTTTCTCTTTTTGTGAATTTGGGTTGGCCCTTGCTCCAGCTGGATGTCAAGAATGTTTTTCCAAATGGGAACCTCAAAAAAGAGGTGTACATGTGCATCCCTCCAGGCTTTGACTCTATTTTCTCCCTGGGTTGAGTGTGTAGACTGTGGAAGTCTCTCTGCGGACTAAAGCAATCCCCAAAGGTTTGGTTCGACAAGTTCATAAAGGTGGCAATGAGTCATGGTTTTTCTCATGCTCAATTTGATCATACTGTCTTCATTTGGCATTCCTCCAGTGGCAACATTATAATTCTTATCGTCTAGGTCGACGATATTATGCTCACATGTAATAATCTACCAGCATTAGAGTCTCTGAAAGGCATTGTCGCTACTTCATTTGAAATAAAAGACTTAAGATTGCTCTGGTACTTCTTAGACATGGAAGTTACTCAGTCATGTCAAGACATTTTTCTGCCCGAGCGTAAATATGTGTTTGATCTTTTGACAGGGAATAACATTCTCCTATGCAAACAAGTTGCGGTTTCAATTGAACCAAATGACAAATTAGCTAATGTTCCCAATGGGGTTCAGGTGAACAAGACTGACTACCGTCTGGTGGGGAAGCTCATTTACCTCACTCATATTTGCGCCGACATTTGTCACGCAGTAGGTATTGTGAGTCAATTAATGTATGATCCCTATGAGCACCATCTCAGAGTTGTTCACAGGATCCTTCACTACTTACAAGGGCACCGAGCTTAGGTTTATTTTTTTCACGTCACACCTCTCGTTCTATTGTTATTTATAAGAATATAAATTTGGTTGAATTCGTCCATGATCAACGATCAACCTCAAGAGATTGCTCGTTCGTGTGGGGATATCTTGCCACGTGGAAAAGCAAAAAACAGTCGTTTATGGCCTGGAACAATGATGAAACCAAGCTTCGCTCCATGTCCTTGGGTATCTATGAAGTTCTCTGGTTACTCAACATGCTCCGTGAATTACGTCTGCCAACCTCTGCTTCTCTAGTTGTTCTGTGATAATAAAGTTGTCATTAGTATCACCTATAATCCGATCAAGCATGATCGCACCAAGCATGTAGAGATTGAAAGACATTTCATTAAGGAAAAGCTTGATTCAGAGGAAATTTGTATTCTATTTGTTTAATCCAATAGCCAATTAACTGATATCCTTAAAAAAAACTGCTTCGCCCGTTGTTTAACAACTTCAAATCTAAGTTGAAAATGATGGACATATATACTTGAACTTGAGTGAGAATATTAGAATTATTAGCCCAATTATTATAATTATTAGTCTGATTAATGTTGTAGCAATTATTAAGCTTTATTTGCTTTCATTATTTTCATCTATTTCCACATTTATGTATTTCTGAATTTAATTTTTTCCTTTTATGTGGGTCTTGTAATGTTTATTTATGCACCTCTTTCTTATTAATGAGGGTACGGGGCTCTAACCTCAAAAGTTAACATATATAAAATATATAAATATCATTTTATTTTTTAATAATTTATAAATAAAGACTTGATTTTTAATATATTTTGAGTATATTTTATATTAATATTTTTTTTAAATCAGCCAAATCTCGAGTTAACGACTAGAGTAGGGGCTGACTTGAGCTTGACTTATTAGCTCATAGAGCTCAACTCACTAGCCACTTATGGAGCCAAGTTGAGACGACTCATAAGTCAGCTTGAATTAGTTACACCCCTAGTAACATCTAGCCAAAATCTTACATTCAAAAAAATCTTTATTACTCCTTTTCTTTCATATTTGTTTCCCCAAGGAAAATTAAGCCATTATCTGAAATTAAACATAACATTCAGAAATTGCCTTGCTTCCAAAATACTTCTTACATTGGAGCTAATAGCCTAAAAAAAGTTTTAAAGAGTTGACGCGAAGGGATTGGGTGTAATAAACAGTTACGACGAGATTATTAAGCTCTATCTCTCTCTCTCTCTCTCTTAGAGCCAATACATCAAAACTTTCTAAGACCATGGATGGAGCAACATGACATATTTGTCACTAAATAAGCTACCTTTTAGTTTTCAAATTTCCAGTGATCTAAATTCAAGGAGACTTAAAATATTAAAAGCAATAAATATTTATGCTTATGTCTAATTAAACATCAAAAACTCAGAAAATAAATCATCCTGATCTTTCACTTTTGGCACTGTATATTTCTGATGCTATATTGATTATTTTCAGGCTGGTCCTCGAATCTGTTTAGGCAAGGATTTTGCATACAGACAGATGAAGATATTGGCTGCAACTCTCCTCCATTTCTTCAAATTCAAACTCAAAAATGAGTCAATGATTGCTAGATACAAACCCATGTTCACTCTTCATATGGACAAAGGCCTTCCAGTTATTCCACTTCCCAGGTTTTGCTAATATTAGCAACCACTGAACTGCATGATCTTCAATGAACTTCAACGACATCACAGCGTTTCAGACTCATCAAACTCTGCACTCAAGCTCATCCTTTTAAAATTGTTCAGATTACATAATTTCATGTAAGTTTAACTTTGCCATCTTACTTGTGGATGTAGAGGAAATGTACTTTATTGTATCATCATGGTTGTCTCCTATTGTATCATGAATTAATCTATCAATATTGGGTTTAGTCATGTATTATATACTTCATGAATATACTAATGAAGAAATATTAGATAATTGACCCTCTAAAATGATTAACTTTTTGGGTCGAAAATGAGTTTGATTATTAATGCCTCTAACTCAATTTTAACCACCTTGGATCCATACTATGCAAATTTTCTTTTTCCTAGAGTTAATGGGCCAATGACTGGGATCCAATAACTAAATTAGTAGACTTTAAAGCCATAAGAACTTTTACAAGCTAAAAATTTTACCCAATTCAGTTCCCAATCAACAATCTATTATTGAGTGGTTCATATTTTTTTCAATTGTGCAACTCCCATGAAGGATATTTTGGTCAGTTTAATTTTTTTCTAAAAAAGGTAAATTATACTTTCTGTATTAGTTTATCATAATGAGCATATAACTCATATCTGATTTAAAAATATAAAGATAACTCATGTATATTTGATCAAAGGGTTCTAGTTATCTTTTCCATCCAAGATGATAAAGAGAACTGAAAAGACATTCTTAGCTGTCATGGAGTGGTGTTGCATATCATGGGGTGGAGCGTGAAGATGATTGCAAAAAGATCGATGACTTTTTTGAAGGTTTATATACATTGAAATTGGCGGGCTCAATGATGTTGAGAAGGAAGCAGAGGTAGTGTAAGACAAGATCAATATATTTCTTAATAGATCCGAGCAAGTGACCTTTCGCCAACCTTTATTGCCTCAGTCCTGCTTTTAAAGGTAAGGAGAAGTTGGAAATAGGAGTATTCATGGTCGATGATTGTGGGGAAGTTGGCAAGTTGTTGATCTAATAAATTGCCAAGTTTGTGATATTGTCATCGATGCTCATTGTCATTGCCCTTATTGATGGTAGCAGCATACTATTGCCTTCAAGGAGGTAAATTAGAAGGGAGAACGAGAAGAACAAATGTTAAAAGATTTTGAGGAAAAAATTTACTTTCAAAGGACAAAAGAACGAAAGTGGTGCTAAAGTTTCCCAACAAAAGTGGTGCTAAAGTTACCCTAACAATATTTTTGGCAAGAAAATTACTTTTTTGACATCTAACAAGAAATAATAACTATGAAACTTGAATAATCTCTGCATCACCATTCAAGCTCCCCTTAGACAATATCTCTTTGTGAGCAACTTAAATCTGGCTTCAAGTTACATAGACTGGACTCAATTCATTCAATTATTTTTTAACTCGCCAAAGTTCATACAACTTCTGTAAGTGGTTGATTCATGCTATCTAGCTCTTGAGGAATCAAATATTAAAAAAAAAAAAGGATCCCATTATTGCCTTTTTTTAGCAAACCATATATGATCTTGGAAGCTTCCTAAAATCACTGACTCCTATAGAACTCCAATTCATAATCCATTCAAAGGCTGAATTCTCTCAAAAAGACGGGCATTTTGATGCCAAGCACGCAACCTATCCTCATCATTTTTTAATAGATCTAAACCTAACCTGCAATTATTTTCAGAATTATTTCAAATAATCTAATAGTTTGATATTATCTTCATCAAGTTTATTTAACGGCCAAAGAGCTTTGCAATAATATATCAGGGTGTAAACATGCCAGACATTAACGAACAAAAATCCATTTGATTCTAGTTAACTATTTATTTTAACTTTTTGTGACCATTAATATTTGATACTTCCTATTTATGTTTACTTCATTAATTTTCAACTTAGTCATATAAACAGACGATTAAAAGAGGATTAACTAGTATTTTGAAAACAATCTGTAAGAGAATCAAATTCAACGTCTCATCATATGGACAAAAAATGCACCATGTTTTAATTTTTGCATTATTTTCATCAAAATGTGTAAGCATATTAAATATTTCATAATATATATCTTGATGAGTTTTTAAAATTTCAAACACAAATGAACAAAGCTTTATTTATGTTTGATTCATCAAGAAATCAATGGTCATGCTTTGTTTGTTACTTGAATAAAGAACCATACAAGTTGCGTCAAGCAAGAGCTATTTAAGGAAACAACTACAAAATGTTCGCAGACATCAATCCAAATATACACCCGTAATGATATTCTCTACTCAATCAACTACATCATCGACGACACTTGTCATGGGACTACAAACGAGCAATAATTCATTAGCTCGTGTTTGGCCCTATTATAGTTGAGCCCTTTGTTCCAAGCAGCAACAAGATCATTCAACTATTTTCAAGGTTTAACAAAAAAGGTGGCCTTGACATTTCCATGAAAGCTTCGACTTAGTATATTTTGATAAAAAGGGTCAAATATCCTTTCCAAAAGTTTTATGTAAGCTATATTTTTACACCAGGAAGATATTTGGATTGAGAAATGAAATAAAAGCTTTGAAAGGAGACCCATCCTCACAAGAATCTCTAACTCGATCAACGTCACAAAGTTGTGGACATTAAGAGGGGCAGTATGCTTACCATTGAGATAACATCCAGCACAGCTTGAGAAGCAACCAAGTCTTGGTCTCCCACAAAACACAAAAATCTCTTAATGGAAAAACCACAAAGAGACTAGTCCCAAAAAGAATCCTCAACTATTGAAGAAACAAAAAATGCTCGCAGGGGAGGATTCTAACTTCTTTTTCAAACTGAATGAAGATTGAAATAAGAAGAGCCTTCTTGACCTAAAGTTTTAAAGTGCGAGCAGGAAAAAAAAAAGCTCAACTTTTAAAAACAACTAGTTAGTCATAAGGATTAAGCAGAACCAATCCAATCTCAATAGCTATCGTTTCGGTGACATTCATTTAGATCAAAGCTTGGAGAGAAATAGCAATCACATTGCCAACTCTGCAAGAGCACCAAAAGAAGAAGCAATAGACATTACCAAATCATAATTCATTAGGTCTGAGCAGAAGAAAAGCAATCTGAACATGTTCAATACTTGACTCTTTACTTAACGTAATCATCTAAGAAAGCTCATAGATAAATCATTGACACAGTCAACTCGCGGACAAAAGCGAGAGCCAAGACAGATAAGAGCACGTTAAGCATACAAATTGTCAATAGAGAACAGAATGGAGTACTTAAAGGCTAGAGAAAAAAAAATTGCAAATCTCCATAAACAGGAATACAGAGTTTAGCTAGGGATATTACCTCCTCGTCAGAAAGATGAACAGCCGGAATAGCGTCAAAGAATAGAGGGTTGATACCGAGCGAAATTGAATCCATAAAACTTCCAAAAACAATCTCTTAATCGTGGATTCAGCTCTGATGAGAACCGGAGTAGATAGAGGTGGATCGGGAACCAAGTAAGATAAAAACCGACACTATTAGAAAACCCCGGAGCAGCGACGCAACCAAACAGGCTTCTCAAGCAAGCACCGAACAAGAAAAAAAGCGGGCCAGGGAGCAGAGAAGGCTAGGGCTGGGCTATCGAAGGCAAGCAAGAGATGAGATCTGGTGGGAGGCGAACGGTGAAAAGGAGGAAGCCAGTCGATGTCCGCTGTGGGTGGCAGAGCAATGTAGGAGCCCGTACGGGGTAAGGAAAGGTCGCGTCGGCACCAGAGTACGCCGTCGGCGGGAGCGAACCGGCCGCGCAATAAATCGAACCTGAATTATGGCGCAGGAACCAGGCGGAGGAGCGATGGAAGAAGATTTGCTAGGCAGCGTACTGGGAAGTACAACGGATAATTGCTCCGTTCAAAAGGGTTAATTTACATACATAGCACACAATTCTTGTGTATTTGCATATCTCACCTAAAAACTTTCATATTTATACACATAGCTCTCAAATACTGAAATAAAATAGAAAATGGCACTATTATCACTTTGTGAAATTGAAATTCACCTTCTGATGCATAAGTTTAATCTACCAAACTGCTATATATGTAAATTTGAAAGTTTGAGCGTCAGATATGTAAATACACTAGAATTTTGTGCTTTGTATGTAAATTTCCCATCATAAAATTGTGGTTGTGAAAAAAAAATGTAAATTTTGCATACATAGCACAATTCTTATGTATTTATTGAATTAAAAATGTGTATTTCATTTTTAAAAAATAATAATATTATTATTTTTATATGATATTAACGATTTAATGTTATGACTATAAATATGAAAAATTTGTTATGAGATATATAAATACATAAGACTTATGTGTCTAAATACCCTAAAAATAATAATTAATTGCGAGTAGAGTATAAAAGTGGGCCAAACACAAATCAACTCTTGTCCAATTGTCAACACTTTTATTTTTTGTCTAGTTGAGATTAAATCAAGAACTTAAATTTTTCAACTAATCCGAATCTAACTCAACGACTACAAAATAACTTAATCTTGACCTAAATTTGAGTAAAAATTGACTTCAATTTAACTCAAATGATTATTATGAATATATTAAACGGGTTATACGAGTTAGGATAGGGCCATTTGAGTTGAAGTCGGGTTGGGCTTAGATTTAACTTTCTGACACGTTTAATGTATAAGTCTGGCCAAGTAGTTTTGAGCGGGGATAATTCGGAAACAATTTTGAGTTGGACTTTTAAACACAATTTATCACAATTTTTTATAAATCTACATATCTAATACATAAGTTGTATTTTATATCTATGTAAATAAACCTATGCTTAAAAAATTTGTGTTTCATTTTCTTAAAAATAATGATAATTTGATGTGATACAAAAAAATTAAATGTTATAAATATGAAAATCAACATTTAGTGTTGGATAAATAAATGCGTATGAATTATGTGATATGCTAGTAAATGTTCCTTATATTTTTCAAGAAAAGTTAGCTTCCATTACATAATTTTCTTAAAAATAACAAAAAAGAAGTAGGTAAATAAATCTTTATTAGTGAAAAATAACATAGTGAAAAAAATATATCTAATAATTAAAAAAAATGCTACGTTTGGACAGTGTGTGAATGAAAGAATTATGAGAATTAAAGACTTCACATATTTTGTTTTCTTCGAGATAATATTACGTATGGAGTTTGCATGCATGCGATTTTTGTGTGTTGTACACTATTGCACAACACTTTTTTACACGTACTTCACATGCATCTGAACTCTGCACATAATAATTTTTTTTATTATTAGAATAAAAATAATGATAACGGGTCCTTCTAAATTAACAATGTAAATGTGCTAATACAAATTATTAAATTATTTCGAATGGCGTCTTATGTCTATATTTTAGTTGATGAAAAGTGGTGATATTCTTTTATTATTATTAAATATTTATTTGTTATTTGTTATTTGTTATATTAAACCTGTTGGATTAGAAACTAACAATTAGTTTTGTTAATTTAATGATAAAGTCGATGTGTGTAAGAACATGTTATATAAAGTATAACCCCACAAAATGTGCATATTATAGCAAAGATTAATCTACAAAGTTAATGACTCTAAATATTGGGTCTACCATATCAATTTTTTTATGGTACATCTTAAAAGATAATACAATTTTATCAATATATTGCTTCATTTTTAATATTATTAGTATTTCGTTGTTATCTTCTAACTCTTAATGATACATCACTTTGTGACCCCAAACAAATATGCATACAGCTTATATAATTTATAATTTATTATTTTTCTAAAAAATCTAATTAATACATTTATTTTATTATTTCTAATATAATTTTATTCTGTGCAACAAAATTTATGACAATATAATAATAATTTGATATCTCTATATTGCTAAAAATTCAACATGCAGAGTTAAAATAAAAGTTCTGGGAGTGGACTCTAACTTTTTCTTTTTTATTCAGGTCCGATTAAAACAATCAATCATGTATAATTTATCCGGTAAGCATAATAAGTAGTAGATTATGACACATTTTTCTCATGGACAACTAAAAATTGACAAAAAAGAAGATCCTTCCAAGAACTTGCAGAGGCAGAAACAGCCAAAGTATCGAAAATTATTAGATGTGGAAGTACAAACATGATTTTCTTAGGTAAATTCATGAGTACAACTCATGAATACAGCCAATACAATCATATTGTATTGAAATCCTCATGTGTACATTGTCCGCATCTAATAATTGCTCCACAAATAACATCAATTACTGCGCACGCTCCTGATTACTGCCAGTGAAAAATCTTTATCAGCTTACGAATGAATGTAGCATCGTGATCCATGATTATGATTGAGCTAATGTAGAAAATGCCGGCTCACTTTACCTTTACTTTAGTCAACTTGCAGTGCTAAATTGTTTAGAACGGTAACTAATAGCATGGAATGAAAGTTATAAATTTTATGACCTGTCTCTCTCAAAACTGGAAAAAATGGAGCATGTGAATGGCAGATATCAAAAAGCTTCAATGATTTAGGCTCCATTCAATCCAGTTTTATAAACTGAAATAAATACTCCGAACTAGGGCTGTAAACGAGCCTAGCTTGAGGGAGCTCAGGCTTGGCTCCTGTTCGGCTCGTTCGAAATAGCTCGTGTTCGAAATCGGCTCGTGAACAGTGTGTTCGTGTTCTTGTTCGACTCGTGTTTGGCTCGTTAAACTAAAATTGAGAAAAATAGATGTAAAGTGTGGGATTCAAACCTAGATCAAATATATACANATCTATCATAGCTCGTGTACGACACTCAATAAAATGAGATAGCCGAGAGAAAAAACTAGCACATTCTCAAAGTGGCTCACCCTATTATGTTTCAATCTAATTTCCCGAAAAGATTTTGAAATGATGTTGTACTTATTGTCATCTTTCTTATCAATAGTCCGGGCAAAAAGTCATAAGTTCATAACCCCTTTAGTCATATTGATGTCATGTTTCCCTATCAATTGGTTATTCACCAATCTTTAACCCAAAATTTTTTGGTGCACGACCTTTGTTCGAGCACTGCTCTGAATCGCAGTAAGCTCGATCCCAGATTCATAAAATGTGTCTTCCCCTGGATATTATGTCATTCAAAAAAACTATCGGTGTCTTGATCCTACCACAAATAAACTCTATGTGAGTGTTGATGTCTCCTTCTTTGATAATGTTCCCTAATTCTCGGTCACTGCTTCAAGTGAGGGAGAACTTGATTTCTTGGATATTATTCCTTATCTGACCCCTGTAGATATTTCTTCAACTACAATACACAAGGATCCATCTGTCCCTCTGCATCCACCACCTCCCAGTCAACCTCCTCCAATCTTCCTTGTATATACTCAGTGCACTCGTCCTAATGTTCCTACTCCAAAGCCCGCTACTGCCTTATAGACCCTGGAATCCACTCCAAGCGACATCCCTATAAATAACTCCACTCCAAATGAGGTGAGTTCTCCCATTGAGGTATGTAATCAGGTAAGCTTTCTTTATTCCATAGAAAAACCTCTCTTCCCACAGTATTCCGCCGACCTACAAAGCATTTGCTACTGCTCTGACGAATTATCATCTTACATCTACTACTGAAGCAGCATTAGCTGACCCTCCTGGAAAGCTGCAGTAATAGATGAGATGAACACCCTTCCTTGGAATCATATATGAGATATTGTGAATCTTCCTCTAGGTACGAAAACAATAGGGTGCAACTGGATTTTTAGTATCAAGTTTAACACTGATGGCTCCTTTGAATGCAATAAGACACAATTGGTTGTCAAAGACTACTCACAAACAAACAGGGATGATTATGAGGAGACATGTGCTCCAGTTGGTAAATTGAACACTATTCGGGTCTTACTTTCTCTTTTTGTGAATTTGGGTTGGCCCTTGCTCCAGCTGGATGTCAATAATGTTTTTCTGAATGGGAAAATCAAAAAAGAGGTGTACATGTGCATCCCTCCAGGCTTTGACTCTATTTTCTCCCTGGGTCGAGTGTGTAGACCGTGGAAGTCTCTCTGCGGACTAAGGCAATCCCCAAGGGTTTGGTTCGGCAAGTTCATAAAGGTAACAATGAGTCATGGTTTTTCTCATGCTCAATTTGATCATACTATCTTCATTTAGCATTCCTCCAGTGGCAACATTATAATCCTTATCGTCTATGTCGACGATATTGTGCTCACATGTAATAATCTGTCAGCATTAGAGTCTCTGAAAGGCATCGTCACTACTTCATTTGAAATAAACGACTTAAGANTGTTGGAATGAAGAAACTTTTAGGAAATGACAAAGGCTAAAAACACAACTTATGGAAGAAGCTTCACTCTTATTTATCACCTTAACTTGGC